>JANHFK010001694.1:115512-130157 GCA_036250565.1 Sibynophis collaris
GTCAGCTGCATGACTCAGCATTACACATTATGTAAACCAACAGTTAGTTCCTACACAACTTACAGTAGCTCTAACAAACTGAATCTTACAAGTCCAAGAAACTAGGGCAGGTTTCTTCTGAGACATTTTACGCACCCACATTCCTTCTGCTGTCTATGCTATCACTTATCTGACCATTGTCCTATGGCTCTTATCTCTGTCTCCCAAGTTTATTCTTACATACCATTGCACCAGTATAGAACTATTCAAACCCACTTACTAATGCCCATAGCCTAAGAGTTAGCAGTTATATTCAGTGTATCAATACCCAGCAGTGAAATCTTTGCTACCAGTTTGGGTGTGCTCCTGCGCATGGGCTGATGGTTAAAAAACACCCGCCCACCCGCCACCAGTGCTACCGGTTCGGAGAACCAGATAGAACCAGGGGGGATTTCATTGCTGCCAATACCCAGTCAGAATGTATTTGCAAATCATTTTTTAAAATAAAATGCATATTTCTTCTTAATATACAACTGAAGTCTTCAGAGACTGCAATATCAACATATAAGGCATTGAGCTAACATATATTATATTTTATTTATTGTAATAGAAGTGTTGTTTAATAATAGAAAATAATATTTTTTAAAAAAAAATTCATTTCCTGGAATAGCAATAGCAGAATAGGTCTAAATGAAACAACGTTGAAATGGAACGTTATAAACTATATTTCTTTATCAATGTTACAGACTTTTACCAGTGCTGAATTCAGATGTTTATAATTTATTTAAGTAATTAGAAGAAAAATAAATATTTCTACATTTTTAAAATAATGATAAACCCAGAAACAAATATTGAACAAAAGATTTTAATTTTAAATAATTTATTAATATTTTGCCATCTAAATTAATAGTGCTCTAGTCTGATGTTCTTGAAAAATATTATATATATATATATATATATTCATAAAATTCGAACAATTTCTTCCAGACCCTCTGGTGGAGGAAAATATTGCCTTGGAGAAAGGAAACGATATCGCTCTTGTAACATTGATGTGAGTAGATCAAAATTAACTTGAAATATAATCAAATGTATCTGTATATTGGTCAGAATTCTGTTATTTATTTAGCATATAGTGATTTACAAAAAAACGGTAGTCTGCTGCATTAGAAACAGTAGATGTTCAGCAGCTGATAGAACCCAGATGCAGCCACCAAGGTACTTCTGGTTTGAGAAATATTAGCCAGTGACATCACCATTGCCTGGGGACCCAATGGGGACTCCCTCTCTCATCCCCCAGTGGGTTCCCATCAAAGTGCTACCTATTTATCTATTCACATTTTTATGTGCTTTTGAACTGCTAGATGGGCAGGAGCTGGGGCAAGTAATGGGAGCTCACCCTATCACACAATCCCCGGGTCTTGAACTCCATCTTGCCAATTGTCAACTCTCCGTTCTAACCACAGAGCCTTAGTACTTGTCAGAATTCTCTTTATACAACATAAAGGGCAAGTGCATGCATTATAGAACTCAACATGTACACATCAATAATGGAAATTGGATCTAACAAGAAGATATTGAGAATAGTTATTCTCAGTAAAAGATGTAAATCATGAATAATAGTAAATTATATAATTATTACATATTTGATATGTATAAAAATTCAAAGTTACATTTATTTTGTAAATGTATCAATAAACCATAGACTTAAAAGTGTCTATTGCATTCCATTGTATATATATTAGATATTAAAGTCATTCATAAAGTACTGGTATTTTTACTGATTTTTTTGGTAAGCTTAGAATATAAATTGCAGCAAATAATTTATGATAAATTTTTGAGTCTATTTTAAATAAATATGTCTATTTCCTATTATTGTGAGAAAAATATTTTAGTATATAAATGTGTTTCAGATATCATATCCTATCATATCCTATCATGTACTATCAGTTGCAGCTAGGAGAGTTTTGGCACAATATCATGTTATGCTCCAGTTGCAGCCTTTCTTTGATTGGGAGTCCCTGTGCTCAGTTATTCAAGTCTTGGTCATCTCATGTCTGGACTATTCAACTCCAAATTCCAAATTTATTCAATTTATACCCCGCCCTTCTCCCTTGCGGGACTCAGGGCGGCTGAGTCAACATAGAGTTAGCCTTGAAGAGCACTTGGAGGTTTCAAATGGTATAGAGTGCGGTGGCCCCACTATTCCACAAGATGCACTGGCTGCCAGTTTGCTTCCAGGTACAATTCAAGGTGTTTAAAGCCCTGCATGGCATGAGTCCAGGTTATGTAAAGAACCATCTCAGCCCACTGAGATTGGCCCACCCCAGCCACCCCAACAGATGAGGCATTTTGTGGGCTCCATTTGTCAAGGAATTCAGGATGGCAGGGTCCAGGCGAAGGGCCGTCTCTGCTATGTCTCCCACTCTTTGGAATATCTTACCCCTTGATAGGAGATCAGCTTCCACCCTTCTGATAAGGACTTGAAGACCTAGCTTTGACAGATGGCTTGGGGCCTCAATGGGAGAACATCACCCTGGAGGTGGTTAGCGAATTAGAAGGCAATCCCATCTCCACCCCTGTGCACCCTTCTCCCTCCACCCCATCTTTTAACTGTAATTATATTTTTGGTTGTAATTTCCATTTTTATTGTCTTACAAATATTTATATTTTATTATTTTAAAGCTTTTAATACCATAAGCCAACCTGAGTCACTTCAAGATAAGATAGGGGGGCAAATAAATTTAATAAACAAACAGATAAATAAGTAAGTAAGTAAATGTTTTAATAATTATTTTTTAATATATTTTATCTTTAGTTTTGATGTGCATTCATTTTTTAGATTAGTACATTTTTGGATTAGTAATGAACTAATTAGTCCATTAGTACATGGATTGTTCAATTTTTTAGTAATTTAAATTGTATTATAACTCAGTAGTGATTAAAACTATATCAATTGATTATATTATTAAAATTTAGTAAAATTCAGAAGATTTATTTTTTAGGATTTATTAAGGACATTATGATTTGGTATTCTTTGAAGTGAAAGTCCTATGAAGACCAAGAGATTTGCTTATTTATTTAAAATATTTATATAGCCACCTATCTTATATTGAACTCTTATATTTAGTTTATTGTGTGTACTAAACTCAAATGATTTGCTTGAAATAAATTTGCCCTGTATCAGCATTCACTATTCCCTTTGTAATTTAAAAAGCATTACTTCCTAAAGTTCTAATTATTCATAGACAGAATCATATTGATTGCATATTTGCTTCAAAAGCAAAGTAATTTTCTTTCTCCCTCCTTTGACTCTTTTCATTTTGGGGCTTCATGTAAATAAATTCTACTGTGTAGATTTTTTTTATTTGCCCTTTTGATGGATTACATAAGTGTTATTAAAACTGAGAGAAGCAGAATCATTTATTAAAACAGAAGACGTGATATCTATCAGATGGAAAAATATTCAATTGCAGTTAAGGGCTTTCTTCCAGCTCCTAGCAATTGGCTTTTGAGCTGCATCAGAGTTTAATTAAAAAACAACAACTATATGAAACATAACAGAAATTTGAACTAAAATCTATCAATAAGCAAATGACAGTATTCCTATCTCCCTCAAGAATCCAGGGAGATCTTGAATACATATGGATACCACCGTCATATATATGATCCTGAGATGGGAAATAGATAAAGCTTCAACTGAGAAGAGCAGAGCAGCTTGTTGTTGGAGCCAAGTCAATATTAATACCAATACTCTATCATGTATATTGATTACTGTCAATTCACAGTATCAGATTATTTGAAGAATTTGTATTATAAGCTGCTCGAATTTAATGTAGCTTTTTTTCTGGATATGTTTAGATGTAGCAGATTTCACATTAACAAAGTTATTCATACAAGTAGAAACTTTTGCTGAATTTCTGTAGATATTTATATATGGATTAGTCCATACTTACTATATACAGTACTTTTCTTATGTGAAATAAGCAATTTGTTACTATTTCTATTGAGTAAACCCACTGAATTTACCACGGCTTTCGTTTATGCAGGATACATACATAATGGATGAAAGGTATAACATTTGAGTCCTGCAAAGGAAAAGGGCGGTCTATAAATCGAATAAAATAAAATAAAATAAATAAATAAATTTTACATGTATAAAGAGATTCTGAGTTCCTAATGACGTATCCATATGACATATTTTTAAAGTAATATGTTCATTTGATATTTTAGGCTAATTTGTAAAAAAGATTATGTGAAACCATAACCTAATTTAAAATGAAACACTGATTTTATAACGTAGTGATTGCTTGCAAGACATTCAGTCTACTTAAAGAAGCTGCTATCATAGTTTGTATCTTTGATCATTGTTCCATATTTAATTAAAAATGCACGTCATGTGTATATTGAAATGTCAAGTTCATCCGTTTTTCATTTTTGTTTTTATTTAGCCATGTCCTCTTGGAGCCCGTGATTTTCGAGAAAAACAGTGTGCAGACTTTGATAATATGCCATTTCGAGGAAAATATTACAACTGGAAACCATATACAGGAGGTATGTGAAGTTTTGTAATTTAGCTATGATCAGGCTTAGGTCCTGCCCAGGGAAGACAGGATATTAATTTCTCCTAAGAGGACCTTGAGAATATGGATATATGCACCAGGGCTTTACGGGTTTTAGATTTGATTTGAGAAAGGTGTTTCCGAATGCCCAACAATTTCAGAGGGTAGTCATACCTCTGACTTATAAAATATTTAGGTCTTATTTGATTAGTAAAATCCGTTTATCAGTCTTGATCCTACAGTTTCATTCATCTGTTGAAAAACTGTTGAAAAAAAATCAGTGACAGGATTTTTTGGGGGAAAAGATTAATATTAAATTGTATATAATATTTCAGACTTTGGAATTTGATCTTTTAAAATGTTTTATTTGTTTAGGTGGGGTTAAGCCATGTGCATTAAACTGTTTAGCAGAAGGTTATAACTTCTATACTGAACGTGCTCCTGCAGTAATAGACGGAACACAATGCAATGCAGATTCCCTGGATATTTGTATCAATGGAGAATGCAAGGTACAATACATGAACATTACACAAAAGTAAAAGTAATTTAAAATATTTCTATACCACAACATCCTCTAATAAAACAGCTGTCAAGAAACTGCCTTTATTAATATATTGGAACTACAATTCCAGAAGCACTGACATTTTGCCTTATTTGTCTTATAGAAAACTTAGAGCCAATAGGATGAGAAATAGAAAGGAAGCAACTACTTCTTATTTAGTTCTCTCTGCTTTATTTTTCCCTGATTGGAAAGCTGATTTGTACTCCTGAACTTTCCTCTTTAACTTACTTTTTACAGGAAAATAGTTTCTTCTCCCTTCTCTTTTCTTTTGCCATGAAAACAGAAAACTCAAAAGTGCAATCTTTCTATTAGATCATGCAATTTCCTTAATAAATGCCCTTGTACATTATATTTAAGCATCTATCTCTAAATACTCTTAATGGGCTTGTTTATACTCATGTATATTCTCTGCTAAATATGGACTGCAGTGAATGAGATTTCCAACCAGAGTTATCTCAAATTTCTCTATAAATGTGTTATAAAACTTCTTACGTGATTTAGACAATTGGGAGGGAAAGCAAAGAGCATTCTAAATGGAAACAGCCGTCTCAGACAACTGAGAAACTGGAAAGCCCCAAATTTGATCTCTGTCCTTTAAAATGGAAATGCTTTAAGAAGCATTTACCTGGCAGCATCTTGCAAAGTCACCTACTGGGAGAACCAGAAAATGAGCAAAAATTTATGACAAATTATAAAAATGAAACTGGAATAATTTGCTTGATTGTAAGGAATTTAATTTTAGTTCATTTTAGGTAAAAGAGAATTGCAAACAATATGTTAAAATATTTCAGGGATTATGTAACAAAGTCTAGCAATCCTAAAGTTAGCTGGTTATAAAATGTGTAATAAGAGGCTAGAAGAAGGATATTTTTGTAAACTGAATATCATATCATATAGTAATTTAAGAGGCAATTCTACCTACCTAGCCTACCTATTCCATATTAGTGTGATATTAAATAACCCTCTCAAATATTGTGAGAAACCATTTATATTTTAATATATGGACAACAGAGCAGAGAAATAAAGAATGGTACTTCTAGATGAATAAATAAAATTGCTTTCAACAAAGAAGGAAGAACTTCAATTATTTTAATAAATTAAAAATGCCATTAATTTGAACATTAACAACTTAACCGAAGAGAAAAGAAATCCCCTTATTACATAGTTATTCTGACTGTACTCATTTTCAGCATGTTGGATGTGACAATATTTTGGGATCTGATGCTAAAGAAGACAGGTGTCGGGTATGTGGTGGTGATGGGAGTACATGTGAAGCTATTGAAGGTTTTTTCAATGATACACTGCCCAGAGGTGGTAAGTCTCAAAGCTTATATTGTTGTTGTTGTTGTTGTTGGTGGTGGTGGTGGTGGGATTTTTATCCACTTATTGAGTTCTCAAGAACCTGGCATAGGCAAATATTGTTTTTTGGTAGTGTTAGGGTATTGTCACAAGATGTATTACTATTATTCGACAACTATTTAAAAATAGATCAGGCAACAGCCACCTGGATACTGTCATTTTACTCTTGTACACTCTTTCTAGAGTACTTACTAGATATATTTACTTATATCATTCGCAGGTCCATTATCTATTGTTCTCTGATGCATTGTAAAATTGTAGTGAAATAACTACTTCTCATACAAATGAAAGCAAATATGTTAAGTGTTTTGTTTTTGTTTCTTACATTTACACCATTGTAATGGAACTATAGGTCTCTGTGTCTTGATTACTAAGTAAAGTTAAGTAAAGTTAAGATTGTTTGAATTCTTACTATCTAATTGCATTAGTTATAAATAAATTAAAAGTGAAAACTGTTGCTTTTATCAGTGAAACAATTGCCCTGATTATCTTATAGGCTACATGGAAGTGGTCCAAATTCCTAAAGGTTCTGTTCATATTGAAATCAAAGAAGTGGCAGTGTCAAAAAACTATATTGGTAAGTTAATGATGTCATGATTTAATACAAAATCTGATAAACATTGCTAGGTTCAAAATAACTCACAGACAGATTCCATATAATAGTGTTTCACTGAATTTTTTTTAATTGTTCAAGTCACTGTTGTCACCTGGCGACTGTCTATACTAGTTCCTTGCCCTGTTATTGGCAAGGGTTTTATTGGAAGTGGTTTGACATTTTCATAGAGCTCAGAGAAAGTGACTAACCCCATGCTGTCCAAGGAGGGTCTAGCACTTATGCTTCCTGGTTTTAGCCTGATGCCTAAACCTCTACATCAAACTGGTTTAATATATAAGTGGCTGGAGTTTTGTTGTTGTTGTTGTTTTAAGAAACACTATGAAAACTGATTGAGACACATTATGGGAGACAGGATTAACATTTTTCCTGCTGTGGCTCTGATAATATTTACGTTGAAAGCTGGTATTAAACTTGGAAAATTACTTCCATTAGTAAAGGGGAAGGGATATCTCTTTGTCCACTTTCATCTCTATGTCCACTTCCTCAATCCAAATTGTATATTTCTAGCTATTGTTTTGAAGACAAAAGCTATGTACATTAAATACATAAACACACACACATACACATGTTTTATTTATAAAAAATTTAACTGGCCTTTTATTATTAAAAAAACAAACTACACCAGGGCCTTTAACTTGCATTTGTTTCCATCATTATAGCAGAAATAGGGAGTGGGCTAAATGATGAAACATGCATTACAATATCATAATACAAATATCATTTATGTATTTAGTCAGATGATTTTGTGTTTGTCTGATGATATATGCAAATACATTACTGCTTTGGAATCACTGCTATTCACCACATTGAAATGGATTAGTTATGAATCTCTTTCCTTTTCAAATGTTTCCTCTTTTTAGGAATGACATAATGATTTCTCTGGAGCATTTTGTCAGTATTTTAAAACAGAGAGCTAGTAATGCTAGTAGAGAAACTTTGTATTAGTTTCTTGCTTCCAGAGATTTCTGGAACATTATTTCAATTAATTTATTTCTACTGCTTTTGGATAGTAAACATGTAAGTAGTTTTGATGCTGACTGGAAAATTCTGGAAGTTGAAGTCCACACATCTTAGAGTTCCTCAGGTAGAGAAACACTGGAATGCTCTAGGACCTGGTTTGGTTTATTAGGAATAAGAAAATGTATACTGTAGATGGAAGTTCTGTTTAATTACTTCCACTGGTTTCTGATGTTAGTGAAAGTTACTAGGAAATTCAGAAAATTAAAACGTCTATCTATGATTTCTCAAATATTGTATTTAACCTGGTATACATCATTGTCCCATAAGCCATAATCATAAAGCCAAGAATAAATGTTTAATTCTTGTTTGAAGAGGAAAATAACAAGTTCAGTACAGGCATTTTGGCTCATATCCAATAATAAATGTGACAGCAGATAAAGCTTCTTAACTTATTACTGGAATGATATCAAGGATATCAAGAAAAAAAGAGAAACCTTTCTGAGCAGATTTGCTATCCCTTCCCTCCCTCCTTTTGAAATACTGCTCACTTACAAACACTCTCCACAGAGCATTTTTGCCAAGCCACAGTAGTTTCTTAATTAGCAACATGTAACGTGGTGAAACTCTTGAGGAGAAAGAATGGAAACTGAAACAAACAAAATATTAGAAAATCCAATCTAATTAGAAAACTAAAGTTGGAGTTGGATTATCACAAAATAATAACTAAAAATAAGTAAGATGTATTTGAAAAATAAATGTATACCATTTTACCATGTATATTTAGCCAAGAGTTAATCTCATTAAACATACACTTCTGAGAAAGCATGCATTGTATTCTGCTACAGGCTCATTTATAAACTTAATTCTGAATTTAAAACAATTAGATGTATCAATTTATGCTGATTGTAAACTACCTTTATAATTTTATTTTCCCTTTGAACTAATTCTTTTATTATATATGTTAAGTATAAGGATTTAAAAGCCTATGTTTTGAATCATTTATTGGTCAAATCCTTTTGCAATGTCTGAAGGCAATTGTTCATTAAAATAGCCTTGAAATGGGGAGTAGGCAGCCATCTTTCCTCACTCATATCATTTGAGTATTCTGCATTATAAAAACTAGAACTAGTTAGCTGATTAAAGCATATTTTCTTAAGATATTTAGTAGTCAAAATTACAATGTTGATTAATTTACAAATTTGATTCAATTTTTAAAATATTGCAATAAATAGCAGAAAACTTAGTTTTAAGCTTGAAACACTTCCAGAATGATCAAAACATTCTGCTTAAAGCAAAATGCAACTCCTTGAAATAGAGTTATTTTGAATTTTAAACAATTTAAATTTAGGATAGTTTGTAAACCACTCTTGGTTCCTTCATCAGAACCCTTGAGTGAAGCCATTGGTTTCCATTGTAGAGGATTTTCCTATTTTTAAAAAAACTTTAATAATGTATATCCATTTTCCAACAAGGTCACAACAAGCAAGCAAGTTTTAGGAAGTTATGGTTCCTATGATATAATTCCACTTTCCTTCATTTGATATTTAATGAATGTTCTTATACATTCTAAATGATTTCTATCTTCATGCCATTTACATACCATTTAAGCTTTGAAAACTGAGGATGATGATTATTATATTAATGGAGCCTGGACTATTGATTGGCCTAGAAAATTTGATGTTGCTGGGACAGCTTTCCATTACAAAAGACCAGCTGATGAAGCAGAATCTTTGGAAGCTTTGGGTCCAACTTCAGAAAACCTTATAGTCATGGTAAAGTATAAACTATTTCATTTTATTGTTTGTGTATTGAAGAAGTAATCTAGCCTTCTGTATTGCTCATGAACCTCTTTTCTATATTAGTTAGAACCTCATTCAGAAAATATTGTTTGTATTATAATCATTGCTTTGTACCTTTAGCTTTTGAATAGTTTTTCCTAGATAATAGACTTATGCTGTTTTGCAATGTATCAATCTACTTTTAAACCAACTGAGGTTTCTAAAATATAAATATAATCATTTTATCGAATTGTCAACTTTACATTCAGTATTTATATTATTTTGAAATTAACCATATTGTAACTCACACTTGTCAATTGTCTGCAGTTAGCCTCTGATAATCTGTTAAGCAATTTGGATATAATTGGGAGACAACATAATATATCACTTTCTTTTGCTACAGAGCTGACAGAAATGAATACCATCTCATTTTCAGGAAGATAAGAATCATATCACTTAAATTAAAATTTAAAAATCCCAGAGTATATATTAGAAATATAAACTAGTTTTGTTTTCAATATAAATAAAAGAAATATTGAACACAGTTTGTTCAGCTATTGCTCAAAATTATGACAGTGATAAAAAAGGAAAATTACAACTGATCCTAAAAATTCTGGCCATCACACCATCTCTCACAGTCACATGATTGCAATCTGGGCACATGGCAACTGGTTCTCACAACCATTCCAATATCCCATAGTCATGTAACGCCATTTCCATACTTCCCACAAAGTCAAGGGGAAAGCCATCAGAGAAAGTAGCAAATCACTTTGGTAAGTCCCTTGTCCCAGCAGCAACCACTTCCAGTCCTGTGTCCTGCCTTTGCACTTTGCAGGCCACTTGCACATTTTCCTGTGTCTGGCAACAGTCACTTCAGACCTCGCCACATCATGCTGGCCATTCGCACACCATCCCTCATCCAGCAAATCCACTCCTGACTCACCATTCCATACCTGCCGCTGGCCTGCTTGCAAGCCACCTGAACTCACTTAATGACCCCCAATCTTAGTTTAATAACAGCAATGAGGACTCCCAGGATTGCTGTCACTAAGCAATGCAGTCATGTGATGTTGTGTTCAAAGACTGTATTGCTTAGCAACATAAATTCTGGTTCCAATTACCATTGATAACCAAGGACTATCTACATGCTTTATCAATTATGATTTGATTATCTTTTTAAACTTAGTCTCTTTCTATAGTAACATAAGTAGGTATTCATTTAATCTCAAATATTTTCAGATTGTATATGTTATTCAAAACATTGCTGGAACATTATTATGTCCAACCTAGAACTAAAAAGAAATTTCCTGACAGTTAGAACAATTAATCAGTGGAACAACTTGCCTCCAGAAGTTGTGAATGCTCCAACAATGGAAGTTTTTAAGAAGATGTTGGAAAACCATTTGCCTGAAGTGTTGTAGTGTTTCCTGCTGAAGCAGAGGGTTGGACTAGAAGACCTGCAAGGTCCCTTCAACTCTGTTATTCTAAATGACACTAGGAAACCAAAGTTACACAAACTAATAATACTTTCATTATAAAATTATAGTGACAGAATCCTGCTAGTTTGAATGTGCTTCCCTCCTCCCACCATCCCTTTATCTTTGTGAGAACTAGGAAGGGTATGTCTGAGACAGATCTGGCCTGGACTCAAATTTCTTTTATTTGACCATTGTCTTGGTTACAGTCGTTCCTGTTGTCCCTTAAGGTTATTCCTTGTTCCTATTACATTTTTGTGCTTATTTGTCTGAGAACAAATAAGTGGTTATCGTTTTCTAATACCTGTTGGGTTGTCAGTATTTCCCTATATCTGATCACCCATCTGTATCTATTTAAATGAATCCAGTATTTTTAGACTCCAAGTCTGCTGTTCCTCTATGCTGTTTTGATGTGTATGCAACTGACCTAGAGAGGAATTCAGTCTCCATGGAATTTTGCAATTGATTGCAACATTTTGAGATTAGAATCAAGCTCACAGCAAAAGCTCTGGCTTATGTTCTGCAACTTTAAACGGCTTTTGCATTCTACTACGTGTCACATTGGACGTTCTGCTTCAATAACGAAAGAAAGCATCATTTCAGAGAACATCTGAATGCTTTCTAAAGAAATGCCGTTCCACCAAGATGTAATTTAAACTTTGCAACTCTGACAAACTATTTAGAGGATACCATATCCGGCCTGTAAAAATCTAGGCAAACACAATAGTCTTGGACTTTGCTGTATCTGTTGTCTGGATTTTTTTTTTTTTTGCAACCCTGATACTGTAGCTTTATTAATACCTGAGAAATAAGAAAGTATGTAGCTCTATCACAGCTAATGATGCTCAAATCACACCTCCCCCAAAGCTCTTTCCTAAGGATATATAAGAACAACAATTTATGATAGATTCTGATGGACAAGGATTTACAAGACCCATCAACCTTGACTGTTTCTCTTAAATGACCTCATTGAACTGAATCTGTCATTGCCTGATTTACTTATCTGTTAATTTACCACTAAATAATGCTTCTGAAGATTTCACCCCAGGTAGAAGTCATTAGGCACCACCTCAGTTAGACACTTTGCTTTGGAGAGGCATGTTGTTCTACCTTGACAGGGAGGACAACAGCTATTTGTCCACAAAATGATGGGGCATGACCATTCTACCCTGCCTTTGAAAGGAGGGACCTCTGCACATCTACTTTACATGAGCAGACACCCATATTATCAGATGAATGAAAACTAGGGCATTGGTGAACTGAAACTGAGGACAAGTAAAACCCTTTGTAGTTTCTTTGGTGTCTCTCCAGAGTGTCCAAAACTGTTGCAAGAAGGGTGTGTGGTTATCCTTATAAACTAGAGATACTGAATAAATGCTCCTAGAATATGCTGGTTTTGGAAAAAAAGCGTTTTTCTTTGCTCTAATGTCGATTTTGTTCATCTCAGAGATGGAATTCATAAGAAAATTAGAGTCATTTTAGAGCCTTTGTTGCCATGGCAACACTTTTGCTGCAGTTATATGTCTTTCCTTCAAATCTGGATTCAGAGGTGACTGGTTATATTTATTCTTGTCCTTTACAGAACTTTATGATATGATGGGGGGGAAAAAGCCTTATAAAGATACAGCCAAACATCTGAATCAAAGTTCTTGGAAGGAAAGCTATAGCAACCCAAAGAAGCCACTGTAAACAGCAGATTAAGGGACTGACAGATTAAATACATTCTCTTTTCTTCAGAGCATCTAAGTTCAAAACCATCTTTTTTTTTTCAGGAATATTAGCTGGTTCATTATGGCTTCTCACACCGCCCCACTTTGCCATTCCCTGCTCTTTTTTTCCAAGTAAGAAACTTACATATTTCACACAAACCCATATTCCAGTGTGGCATTTTCAGAATTTGTGAAAAGCGTGATTAGGAAAATTAGGGCATTTTCACTGAAGGAAAATCCAGTTTCCTGGCTACCCTACCCCAACACAAACTTTAGACTAGTTGGACTTCAGATTCCTTTTCCTCTAGATATTGGCGATTGCCAAAGAATTTCTGTCATTTTGTACACAAAATATCCATACAAGGCTTCCAATCACCAATAAATGTAGATGATGTCTTTTCTCTAATCAAAAAAAATCATTGTATCCATTTCAGCAAAATCTATCAACTTCACTAACCATTTCTCCATAGTGGGTAATGTTGAATCTTTCCATATCTGTGCATATAGTAATCTCACCACAGCAATCATATATTGGAAATAATCTTCCATGGTATTTTTTGAACTGCTTATCCATTAATCCCAAAAGGAAAAATTCTGACTTCAGTTGAATATTGATCTTCAAAATCCTCCATATTTGAATTCTTTTTTTTTAAAAGAACTTTTTTACATGTCCATCAAGCATGATAAAATGTCCTTTCATGTTGAAAAAAAATAAATTTGTGATCTATGGTTTAGACGATTAGATAGGACAGATTATAGACAGAAGAGCAATATGATGTAACGTTAGAAAGAGAGCTTAAAGATATTTGTATTTTATAACTGCTGTGAAGAATATTGGAAGCTATTTATTTATATATTTTTCTTTTCTATTTTCCCTCAACAATTTTTCTTTTCTTATACTTTTTGCTTTATTTCTTCCTTACTTTGTATTAATTTGTGTTGATTAATTTGTCTAATTAATCTTCTTGTTTAAAAGTGTGTGTGTGTGTGTGTGTATAAAATATATAAAATAAAAATAAAATATGTAAAATTTGTGCCACTGAGGTCCAGGATATCTAGATCAGTAGTGGGTTCCTACTGGTTCCTACTGGTACAGCATTTTAGAACCAGTAGTGACAGCGGCGGGAGGCTTCACCCACCTGCCTTGGATGTCATCAATGATGCTCTGCAGATGTGCAGAACCGCCACACGCACTCCCGTTAAGAACCAGTAACAAAGGTAAGTAGAACCCACCCCTCATCTGGATGGTACTAGAATAGAATAGAATAGAATAGAATAGAATAGAATAGAATAGAATAGAATAGTTGGAAGGGACATTGGAGGCCTTCTAATCCAATCCCTTGCTCAGGCAGGAAACCCTATACCATTTCCGACAAATGGTTGTCCAATCTCTTTTTTAAAGCTTCCAGTGTTGGAGCATTCACAACTTCTGGAGGCAAGTTGTTCCACTGGTTAATTGTTCTAACTGTGAACTGAACAGTAGGACAGATACGAGTACTTACAGGTAGAGTCAGAAAGCAAAGTTGCATTAGCTTCTGGAATTTGTCTTGGTGCATATGCTCTCAGTGTAGATAAAGGAAAAGATACATTCGTCAAGAATAATAAGGTACAACACTTAATGATAGTCATAGGGTACAAATAAGCAATC
>JANHFK010001694.1:149703-161771 GCA_036250565.1 Sibynophis collaris
AGTATGAAGGCTATTGCTTAGCGCATTGTAAGCCGCCCTGAGTCTTCGGAGAAGGGCGACATATAAATCAAATAAATTAAATAAATAAATAAATAAATACAGATCTTAGGGAGGACCTTATTCCAGAGGGCAGGGGTACTACTAGAGATATTTTAAAATGTTTTTATGTTTCTTTGACATATTCTAATAGAAAATCCTTGATTCTTCTTTAACAAATGTTTAAATCAGGAGATATGTCATGTTTATTGGTTGAGAGCTCCAGTTTAGGTAGGAATGATATGATACCAAGTCCAAAATGAGTGGCAACTCTTTATGTAGAAGTCATCTTTGAACAGGTTGGTGAAGTGTTAAATCTAGGTCAATACTGATACAACAATCCCCCTCCCTTACTGCTAAAATTCACTGAAGTGACTTCTGAGAATAGCTGCAGATTATTCATCTGCAGGTCAGATTATTATTTCAAAATAAGAGTTATGATTAATAATTTACATATTTCTTTGGATTTTCAGGATTGGCACTGCATAATATGAGTTTCTCTATATAAAGTTAACTATTGGTAGGTCAAGTTACTGTAGCATCAAGCTATTTTACTATTTTACTGCAGCAATGCCATAAATTAATGTTAAGTTAATGAATATTTTTCTTACAAGTAAATAGTGTCTGTGTATTTATAATACTATATTAGATAGTACATTTATAACTATTTCCCTATTAGGTGCAGATAACCAGGAACAAGAGTTCAGTAACAAGTTTATTACATGTTATCTTTACACAAGAATCTGATCTACAAATGGTCAAGGGAAATTGGTGCTAGAAAAGAGTCAATAAGTCACTTCAAACTTAGGTCTTTTGTGGAAGTGGAGCAACCCCAAATTGATGATGCTTTTGACCCTGCCCTCAGGCTTTGCCTGGTCATCTACATTCCCACTAAATTAAATATTTATTCTTCTACCTTGTCATTACAAGCCAAGTAGTTTGAATTTCTTGCTACAATATTTGTAAGCAATGTACAATATTATGTTTATACAAGTTTTTTCCAGAAGCATACATATAAGTGATATTGATATAGGAAATGTTTGTAGCTCAGTGTTGAAATGAGGGATCCTTGGGGCTCTCTGAGCTTGGTTGTTTTCTTGCAGACATTTCGTTACTCAGACTAGGTAACAACTTCAGTGCAGATGATGCTATCTAGTTTGAGTAATGGAACATCTGCAAGAAAACATCTTCTGCAAGGACCCTACATAAAAGTGAAAATGGCTTACACATTGATGAAGACAAATGAGAAATAAACACCATGTAACACATGAAGATCATCTGAAATTAGCATACATTTACATTTTTAAAACTTCTCTATAGTAAATCTGACTTAAAGTTATTCTGTGTAAAGTTGGCCTGAATTGCACAATATACAGAGGGCAGATTTTTTTAATAAGCTTGGTTTCCCATATTTAGCTGGCTATGACACAGAAACTAATATAAAATAATAACCTTTAATCACAAATGGTTTTTTAAACAGGAAAAAAGGTGAGAGAAACAGCCACTGTTGCCCTTATATGTACATTTGCCAAATGTACATCTATATTTGGACTTGCAACTGAATGGCATATTTAAATTCTTCTGTAGAATTTTTTAAAAAGAGATACAATGTTCTTGTTTGTTTGCTTGCTTTTATTTTTGGTCATCTCTACTTTAGCATATAGCTTGCTTAGACAAAGCTGATATCATTCAAACTACCCTACCCAACTACTATCCAAACTACCATATGGCATTTGGTTACCAGTTTTACTTTTGTTGGTTTTGTCGTTTACTTTGTTTTTCTGTTGCCCTTCCTTAGTACCAGTAATAATTGTAACAGTGATATGTAAAATTGAGCATTCCAAATCAAAGTGATACTTTCAAAGAATGAGTGTGCAAAATAGATCTTAATTGGACCAGTCTGTATTTTCTCTATGGCTGTCTAGCTATATATCTGGTCTATAAAGTAAAGTAAATGGCAAAATATATATCTACACAGACTGGCATTGCTTTTATCTTTCTAATGTTTTAATTGTAATGATCGATGTCTCTAAGCTATTTGTTTTTAGCCACAACTTCCCTAATATGGTGCTCTTCAGATTCATTGAAACTATAACTAGAATTCACAGACAACGAAATTGATGGGAATTAGAGCCACAGCATCTTTGGCAAATACCATGTTAGGGAAAACAGCCTTAAACTAGAAGGCCTGGATTATTTTACTTTTGCTATATTTTTTCCATTTATGAAGGAGAAAGAACTTATTTATACATAATAATGCTCAAGGCCCTTGGTGTGAAAATGTTTTAAAGCAAACTGGTGTGTTCCGCAGCAGCAGTTTCAAGCAGCTGTCATGTTATAGAGACAAATGTGTTTTGAAGAACCATTATTCAGATGGCCTGCAGTGAATGAAATCCTTGTATGCATTCACTTCCATTAAATCCAGCCATAAATCCATCAATCAGATTAGATATTTTTCTAAGAACCTATCTCTATTAGCAGAGATTCTTAAAATGCAATGTGATATTTTTGAAATTCTAAGCCACCATGGCGGGGGAGGGGGGGGCAGCTATAAATATAAAGGTTCATATTAATTCTATAATAGGATGGTGAACAAGAAGAGAACTGCCTTATCGTTACCAGGAACCATAAGAACGAGATTATTCATCAAATACATCAAAAACCCACTTTTATCTGGATTTATGAATTTAAGTTATCCTTTTAACTAGATGGATGGGATGGGATTTTGGAAGTAGTGCTTCTGATGTTTTCTAGCACTGAGCTATGAGATGAATTTCTGCCATGATTAGCCTATTTTCTGAACAGCTGAGATGGTTGTTTTTGATCCAAAGCCAATAACTCTATTTGTGATTATAAGGACTTGCTGTATCTGGCTTCAGTGTTTAGTATGTATCTTACCTGTTAACTAGCTACTGTACTATATGAATAAAGCTGATATTCAAGCATTTGATAAATTGATGCAATGCACCACTATGCTAAGTAAATAGTCTTATCACTCCACTGCTCAATTGGATACATGATAAGAAACAGAAATGCACAATTTTTCTCCCTGCTTATAAAAATAATGCAGCTGATCAGCTGGTTTCATGTGATCCCAGGACTCAATACCTGTAGAAAAACAGCTCCTCTGTGATATAATAGTGTTAGATGAATTTGGCAGTTGAGACCGTTCATTTCCACTTGAATTGAGGTGTAACCCAAATTGCCAAAAAAACACAAAAACACTTTTTCTTTTGCAGTAGTGAAATACTGCCAAGCTTGTGGATGTTCTCTTTCCTCACTGGCAAGCATTCTTGCTTGATTTTTCCTCCTGGTATCTTAGGGAGGATGCTGGCTGGATTTTGTGTGCATGAAATTGAGAAGAATTTTGTTTCCCATTTCGGTTGGGAAAGGCATGCAAAGCATCAGAAAGGTTGGTTGCTTTTAAAAAACATATTCCTTCTTCTTTTGTGTCAAGGGAGTGAAATGAAACAATTTTCGAACTGAAACATGGTGTGCAAATGTCCTTACAATAGGTACCAACTCCTTCAGCAAGTGTGCTTTTAATTTTGAAATCATTCTTCCCTCTTCAGCACTTTAGCTGCCACCAAGACCTTCAATCATCTTGTAAGCATTTTGCACTTTGCTGCAAAATTGATGAACAAAAGAAATTACATTTGGGTAGCCAGGTTACTTTGCCCTGTTATAAATGATAAATGTACAAACTATGGCAAGTTTGTACATTTAGCAAGTTAGTTAAACATGGGCTTATGAATGACATAAGTTAATTGTTTCCAACTAGAAAGAACTGATAGTTCTACTTTATTGTACTTTGGTTAAGTTATATGTGCCGTTCTGGACAACATGATTTTAAAAGTATCCAGCCAAAATGGAACAAGTCCAAAGATGAGCAACAAGAATTATCGGGGGACTAGAATCCAAGTTCTATAAAATGAAATTTGTGAACTATTTGCTATTTGTGAACATGTGTTATATAACTACTGTAAACACTTGAAGCATAATTTATCATTTCAGTAATAAATGGTATACATCTTGATTAATTCTCTGGTGAATAAGCATTGAAAAGGTCTCCTAATTAAAGTATTTTGGCTGACTAAATATTCCACTCCTATTTTGCAGTGCACGTATTTGATTTACAGTATATTTCAAAATATTTATATATTATTTCAGGGTTTCCATCACTTTCTGAGCCAATACCCTGCTGTGTTTGAAAATGTCTGGACAGTAATTGTCACTGTTTACAGTGCTGTTTTGGAAAATAGTAAGCATCATGGCACTGAACAAAGTCAGGAATGCAGTTACCCAGTTTGTATACATGATCCAAATGAACTCCTGGCTTCACAGACTCAAAAGCTAAAGGAAAAGAGTTTATCGGCAGTAAAATGTTTGTTTATTCTTTGGCTGGACGTGGTCAGTAATAGGTGACTTATGTTATGGCCAAATTGGGAAAACACTGCAAGCTTAACAATTCCTTATATGTACATACAGTGCGAAAACAAACATACAAATAACCTTAGGAAAGCTTTGGATGGGCCTGGTTATCTATCGTTTCCTCCCAACATCATTAGTTGAGGCACAACTGATGAGCAAACCCTCCAACAGAATCCAAATCTTTTGAGACCCTTTTAAGCAGTGTCTTTCATCCTTCCCAACTTTAAGATAATGTGGACTTCAATCCCCAGAAATAACAGCTAACAAAATGGTGGGGAATTCTGGGAGTTGAAGTTAACACATCTTAAAAGCTGCTAAGGTTGAGAAACATTGCTTTAACAAAGGCATTGTCTATAATTCTTTGCTACTATTTTGGGAACTGACTGATGGCTACAGCCAAAGATTTCAAAATACCTCAGATTTTTTTCCCCAAAAAAAGAAAAAAGAAAGAAATGTGACAGAGGAGCAGCTTTCCCCTATTGTCAATTTCCCAATTTGATGGGCTGTGAATGCAGCTCCCAATAGTTTCGGCCAATCTTCAAACATATTCTTTGCTCCCCCTGACCTATTCCGTGTCCTTCTATATGTAAGAATCTACTTTCAATGAGAACTGGAACTCTGCTTTATTATGACCATCATAATCATACAGGGAGTTAGTCTCACATTCAACCAAATGTGAAAAGTTTCAGAGTTTGTTGCAGAAATCAAACATCCAGAAAGCACACACAGGCAGACTGATGCAGCAGGATTCATTAACTTCTCTTTATATACAATATAACACATGAAGATAAATGTACAATACCAATAGCTGACTCTTCCAACCTGGTAGAAGTTACAGGCAGAGGAGAGAACAGTTCTTAGTTTTATTATAGAGCTGATCACAGAGCTATGCCACACCCAGACTCCTTCCTTAAGCTTCTGTTTCCAAAACAGCCCTCATTGGCTGACTTAGTTGCTATGCCAATTTATTGGCTGACCTTGTTACCATGTCTTCCCAGTCATGAATTATATGCACTGACAAAAAGATCGGGAATTGCTAGGACCACAACACATCTCCCATTTAATACCCAGTTTGCATTACATGTGATCTAGCCTTTAACAATTACTTGGCCTACTCTAGAAACATCCTGAGAAATCCAATCAACGTGAAAAATCTCTGCTGCTTTTGCACTACGAGTGTTTTAGAATATCTCCTGAGTACTTACATTTCTTTCTGACCTATTTGCTTTCCCTATGAACTAAAACTACTATATGTTTACTTCTGGGCTTATCTCTAGGCTTATCTCTAGCAACCCAGACCTCATTCTGGAAAGAGGATTGCTGACTCCAATTTCTCAGATAACTGTGGGATTAGCCCTGGATCTTATTTCTGGGTGAGATCTTGGATGGTTTTACCAATGAATCAAAGCAAGCAGCTGTGGAGAAGTTTAGAAGGAAGTGGGATAAACAAATCAAAGACTTATCATCCTAATCAGTTTAGGGCTGTCCGATCTCACTTCTTGGCTGCCCAAATAATCTAAGCAATCACTTGAAGAAAATATTGTTAGGGATTCTAGTAAAGGAATATAGCAAGGTCATGAAGCTGAGATGACCACCGGAGAGTGTCAAATAACTCAAGATGGTTATATGGGACTGCAAGACTGAAGTCCTGCCTCTTTTTCAACTGCATTGCAGGCATAAAGCATGTTCATAGAGCTGAGGCTTACTTTGGCTAGATGTGGCTTTAGTGACCCACTCTTACAACGAAGGAACTACAGTATGGTGTATGTTTCAAGAATCACACTGCGGTGCAATTGGAGAAATAAGTCTTTCTGGTGGCCTAGTATTTGGATTCTTATGTGGAGAGAGAAATATTGAGAGTAAAATGATGCTACATGTATGTGAAAGGGAACACATTTATCTTTCGGATGTCTTCTCTGAAAGCAGTTTTCTTCCAGTATATTTAAATGTGTCCCTGGTTTCTGAAATGCTTTCTTGCATGCAGCTTTTGAATCTCAAGCTGCCATATAAACTACTAGAGATCTCAAATTTCTAGAAGCAATTTCATTTTTCTCCTTCACTTTCCTAAAGATGTTTCAAGAATCATCTATCAGAAGAAAGCAGTATCTCCAGGAAGAAGCATAAAAATATATGTAATTCCAATTTTTTTCAGTCATATCAGCACAAATGTTAGTTTCTTTCTGCTAGTTTAAAACACTGTAAGTTAAGTCAGGCACAGCCAGGTTTTACTGACCAAGAATCAGCCTCAAATGCTTACACTATCATGCTTCCTTCACTTATTGCAAAATGTTAGAGGCTTTTTTCCACCTCTCTATAACTCTCACATGCAACATACTTAACAGCCTGAAAAATAGCACACAAGAGATGTGTTCTCAAGTATCGTATTTTGCTTTATCTTTTAATGAGATAAAGCACAGAGCATTATATTTGAAAAGAGAGAGCCCTAGGTTTTATAGTCACCAAGCCACATCATGAAAACATTGCTCAGACTTGCTGACAAGAAGAAGCACGATACATATTCAGAGCATAACTTAGTCCTTGAATGAATCGACTTAACATATTGTAAAATAGAATGTACCAGACTGGAATTGATTAGCCAGTCTCATGTTGTAGTTCAGATGTTAAATAATTTTTGTTTTATTTGGACAATAAGTATTTTTGGGGGGAGGGAGGAAAATCTTAGTTTATAAATGCTGCAGTCCTCCAAATGTAAAGGATGAATATAAAAGGTCCCTTTGGTTCTTGGAGAAGCTCAGCATGATCAAGGATTCTGGAAGATGAAGAACCTCAACAAAGATAGAGGAATATCTTCAGTACAGATTCTGGCACTCTTAACATTTTCATTTAACTCTGAAAACGGCTTCAATTGGCTGAATAAATGCCTGTTTTAAATGATGCTATTTCTAAGAACACAATGTTACAAATAATACTATTAATCACATATACCTTGCTTCCTAGAGATACAAGTACTCAATCACTGGGGAGGGCGGGGGGTTTAAACAAAGGTTGCAAATAAATGCAGAAAACACAGAAATGAAGGAGGAAGTCATTTAATTAAAAACCAGACAATTCTAAAATGTGCACAAGAAGCAGACTTGCCTTTTTTCCCCCCACTCTGTTTTGCTTCTGCCTAGTTAGGAAAACAGTTAAGACACCATGCAGCTTTCACCTGAAATTTATATCAAAACTGGCAATTTGGTATTATTTTGAGGGTGATAGGTTGGTTTAGCAGGGTTAATGATGTGTTTCATGTACAATGCTATTCTAACGTCAGCGGGAAAATCTGGCAGAACTACAACACAACAACTCTTGACTGAAATCAGTGGTGAAATCTGGGCGGTTCTATCTGGCTTGTGCAAACCGGTAGAGCTGGCGATGGGAGGCTCCACCCACTCACCAGGACGTCATTACGTCCCATTTTTTACCCTCTGCGCATGTGCAGAAGAGGTGCGCGAGCACATAGTATGCACAGGCTCACGCACACTCCTGTTCCTGAATTAGTAGCGAAGGTAAGTGGATTTCACCACTGACTGAAATGTATAAAAGGGGAACAAAATGGGTTCTATCACTATATTCCTGGGAGAGGTTTTGCTTATCCTGTTTAAGCACTGCATGGTGATTGAAATATTGTTACATATGTTTATTACACTTACAAATGCTGCTTTCAGTCTTTTTTTAGTAACCCAATCATTTGTACCACATCCACACCTGACTTCAGCTCTTTCACACTCACAATATTTTCCCCCCAGAGTTGCCACCCTGCATTCATACATATTGCACAGAAAACCAAGAGCAACATTCTCAGAGAATTAGTTCTGCCTTCAGCTCAGACTAAGTAGGAATCCAGGCCAAAGTGGGTTGACTTCAGAGATACCGAGTGAGTCTGCCGCTGATGCTATTACAGGAGTCCACTGCATTCCAAACCAAAGTCAACAGATTCCAAAGCTTCAGAAACATTCTGGATCCTTGTAATGGTGTTTTTCCTCTTTCTAGCCAATTTGATACATATTTGAAACTTTTCCATAATTGGAAAACAAACCGCAAATATAAGATATAACCACTAACAGACAAAGAGGGGAAATCCAGATGCTGACAATTAAATTTATTCCAAGCTCAAGACATTTTAGAAATATTGTTTCTCCTGTTAGGAGTGAAAATCACTACAGTGTCACTTGGAATTGAGAATTGCTGTTATAAACATGCCTCTGAAGAGGGTTTTTTTCAAACATGTTTATCCTGGAATAAATTTCATTTTCATCATACTGCAATTTCTTCTTCCTTCTTTGAAAAACTCTGTGAGTGAAAAGGAGTCAACCGAGGGCTTTATTTACTAAGCCTCTCCTCTCCTCTCCTCTCCTCTCCTCCATCCCTTCCTTCTTTTTTTTCTTTTTTTTTCTTTCTTTTTCTTCAGTTTCAGTTCATACCACCAGGTTTTTTTACAAATGCATTATTATTTTATGCTTTTTGTGATTAGATCTCTAAACCAAACATTTTTCTTCCTAGCAAGCAATTTTTGCAATTTCCCCTGAAATAACATATTGTAGTATTTTTAAATCATGCATATATCACAATTTTGTACAGATTTTTTAATAATGTATTGTTTTAAAATTAATGAATAGCTTTGCAAAATTGGAGATATTTATATTTCAGACAGTGCTTCGGTTAGTCAACTTTTTAAATGTAACCTAACAAATTATCTCTAACTTTCGATGTGAAGCAAAAGTTTTAAAAAAATATCCAATCCCCTACACTACCTAAAAGAAAGGATTTAGTCTGTGAAATTTTTATAAGAAGGATGGACAGTTTTGCAGCAATGGATCGCATAGTACAATGCTGTAAACATATGCATGATGGGATGGGCCTCTCTGTGCTAAGGCAGAAGTAGTGAAGTTCTCAGCCAAAGAACACAGCCTTTCTCAGACTTTTGCCTACCTTGTCAATTATGCACTTTCAAATTTTACTTGAAACTGGGAAGAAAGCAGAACCCATTTTCCACAACTTCTGCAGCTCCTTGTCTAAAGTGCTATTGCACCCCTTAAGACCAGATAACCCAGGCCCCAAATTAAAAAGAAAAGAACTGTTGTTGATTTTTCCATTCCAAAGGATGGGGAGGCTCTGGGAAATGAATCAAAGAAGGTTTCCATCTGATGTATGAACCAAAGCATAAGCTCAGTCTGAATGTCTGAACTATGGTCTGAACTATCAAAGCAGTTTTCCAAATATTTATTTTGCAGGTTTCCCTCCAAATTATTGCAATACAATGTTTTGCCATTTGTTTTTTTTGATGTGATTGAATAGGACCTACACAAACATTTCATTTATGTATGTATTTATTTATTAAATTTATTCACTGTCTATCTCACTGTCACTTCAATTACGGAATGAGGAGTAATAAAAAGGAATTGTCAATGTACTGGAAGAATTCCTAAGCAACCCATTTGGGGGCACCTATAAAGATAGACTTATGACTATAGGAAAGTGACAGAGGGGCAGGGAACCTTGGATTCAATCCCTATTTCCTGAAACAAATTCAATCTAAGCGGTTTATGCAATGTTGTGCATAAAGGAGGGACAAACTTTTCTAAATGAAAAGAAAATTAATTTAAAATATCCCAGTCCAATGGACATCAGAAGACATGTAACGTATTTTCATTACCTGATGTAATTTTCACATACACTTTAGGTTATAGCCCTAAAAATGGAACTGGGAAGCTCCATTTTCAAACAGGAGCTTAGTTCTATAGCCTAATGAACAAACTGGGTCTCATTCCCAATTAAGTGCTATTTACTTCTTACACTTAAAGGAAAATATATGTCTACCTTAGCTATGAGAGAATTAAAACATGATTTTAATTTCCTTGTATAATAATATCTGCCTTTACTTTCTCTAACTTTCATGTAGAGAGAAAATCCTATCTGAAGACAGTTTATCCCTGATGGTTGTCATACAGCTGTCCATCTGTGTCTCTGAGAGGCTTACAATAAAAACTATAAAAATTGCAATATTAAAAAAAAATTGACAATTAAAAGCACAAATATATGATTAATACATGATATTTGGGGGGGAAATCCATATATATAAAGTTTAGCCAGAAAAAAACCCTAGTGTGTTGGGTTGACCTGGCCACCCAACTATGGAGTTTGTTAGATGCCTTTAGGCCATTGACTCTTTCCTGTCTCTCAGCTCAAACTAACAGAGCGGCTAATGTGGTGAAGATAAAAATCAGGGCTTTATCTGTCTTCAGATCTCAAGAGACTTGGTGGTGGGCTGTAAATTGCAGAAAGAAAATAAATAAGGGGAAACGTCATTTGTACATCTGTATCTCCTTCCCACCAGGCAGAGGCCCATTTTGTCCAAGCTAACTGCTGCATCCAACAGCAGCGTTTCTTTTAATGTCAGTATACCAGGCAGAATATCTGTGTAGAAATCTAAGGTAAGCTTTGCAGGAATATTTTGGAAAAACAGCAGAATCCAAAGAGTGCTTGAATTAGGGTCCCCTGTGGATTCCTGGATTCCAGGAGGCTGTTTGGCAAAGTAGAATTGTATCAGGATGTTTGGAAGATGAAGTTCCTTCCTGTTTCCAATTATTTCTTTATCTCTCCATGATGCTTCATGTTACTTCACTGTTTTCTTAGCTGATAGCCATTATACTTTAGGATGGGGAGGATAAATGGAAAACTTAACAAACTATAAATATCCTGTTTCAAGATGTGTTATCACCCACCAAAAAGAAACTGCAACTGCCTCATGAGCTCTTTTGACAACGGTTTTCTGTTTGACTTGAAGTTTTTTCTTATTTTAATAAGTTTTTTTTTCTTATTTTAAAGGAAATATGACAAGGCCAAACACTAAAGACCATGTTGGTAGAAGAGCAAGGGTGAATCTTTGAATCTTTGCCTTTCAGCTGAAATGAAAACTAGCATGAAAAAACTTCTGAAGGGGAAAAAAAACACCTTTAATTAATAAGAGAAGAATTGAGAGGAACATCATCAAGGGGCATGTAACAGCCATTTAAACATTTTTTGGACATGATATGAGTGTGGATAATTTCCAAGGAAAATAGTAGAGGCTGAAAATATGTGTACAATCTCATGGCTCTGATTAGCGCATTTGAGCGAAGATGATAGTGGAGTGGAAATTGCTAAAGATTAAAAAGATTTTTAGCCCAAACGTGTCAAAAAGAAAGGTAACTCAGGATAATAATTATTCCCAAATATTATCTATCGTTGATACATTTTATGCAATCTTAATGTATGTTTCTATATTCAACAGAAAATCAGGGTTGCTTGTTGCTTTTCTCCCAAGTCATATACAATAAGCAGGAAGGTGAGGAGGGGGGGGTTCCCCTCGTAGAGATATGCCCACCAGGTTTCATTGCACTACACCGGCCAAGGACCCATGGCAGGGGTGGGGGAGTTGCAGTCATCATTAAGAAGGATCTCAACCCAAGGGAGACCACTGTGCCTCAGATAACAGGGTGTGAATCCCTCTATGTTAAGTGGGGCGTCGGGAGTCAACTGGGTTTGCTGACAGTGTACTTGGCTCCCTGCTACGTGTCAGCAGCCCTGCCCGAGCTTCTCGGAGTGATAGCTGAGGTGGT
>JANHFK010001694.1:242352-253936 GCA_036250565.1 Sibynophis collaris
AAAGAGTCTGCAGCCGCATTCGTGTCTGCAGGAAGGGAGAATGTTACCGAAGAATTTTTCCTACCAGGTTCTGTGGGTGTGGCTCATGTGACTAAGTGGGTGTGGCTATGAGTGACGTCAAGTTGGCCACGCCCACTCAGTCACAGGACACACACCCAGCAAACCACGCCCACAGAACCGGCAGGGAAAAATTTTAGATTTCACTCCTGTGCAGAGGGCTAAGTGGCACTGGAGAACCGACAGAAATTAGGAAATTAGAGTGAGCTGATCATGATAGAGAGGACACTGAAAGCTCCCCCAATTTCAGATTACCTTGCTACTTCTGCAATAGGAACAGCAAGTCCGGAGTGTGACCACTGTCCAAACTTGGGCTCTGGATGATCTAGGAGAAGTAACTAAGAACTCCTGAGCTACCTTATCCCATTCCCAGGGAAGGGAGATCAAAGTCCTCCAGAATCAGAACACTAAGGAGCTCCACTGCCAACCTAGAAATGGCATCAAGGAACTCAGGCTGGGAGGCTAATACAATTGGTGGTCCTCACCAAACATTCTTGGGAGGGAAAAGACAGGCATTCACAGGCACTTTAGGTTTATCAGTTCTCAACACCAAAACGGTGCCAAGCAATTCTTCCCCCGTATCAATACAACACATTCAGACCCATTGCAAACAATGTCACTTTCACCTGCTCCCTTCCCCACTCTTGCCCTTCTTTCTCTGACCAAATTCACTCACACCCACTCACATCAATGACGTCCTTCTCCTGCTGCCATCAATCAGGAGAGGCTCCCACAGAGCCACAGGAGAGAAAGGCTTCCATAGGGGAAGAGGGTCCACTGTAGAACTGCAACCTCCCCACCCCACCCAGTCACCACTCACCCCACCAAGCCCCAGTGTCCCACTGTAAAATGGCATGCAAAAGGATGGAGGCTTATGTATCATCGAGCCCAAACAGGTGCAAGCAAATCTTTTCAGCAGCAGACCCTCACAGGAGTAGCCCAGCTGGCCCAACAAAACCAGAAGCTATTCCATTCACAACAAAAGCTGCCACAAAAGGGAGCAGGTACAAAAGTAGCTTGTAGAGGTACAAAGCTGACAAAGCTATCCAATTCATTAGAACAGGAAACAAAGCCAGCCTGGCATTTCCTGACCTGTTCCTCAACCACCTCCTCCATCTGGAAACAGCTATTCCAGGAAGTAGCCCAAACAGCTCTCAGTGACTTAGACAATCTGCAGCAGTAGACCAACAATGACAGTCAGGGCAGTTCTGAGCCCCATTGCCAGATTTAAAAAAGCCACCCAATTTCCAACAGTGGTCAGCGTGGCAGTGTGGTCAATGCAAACATTGTCCTCCTCTGTCTCAAGCTCTTTGAACAGTGGAAGTCTAGATTGAGCTAAGGAGGCCAATCCCCAAATCCACAGTCCAGCCTTCCTACTGGCAAGTACGACGTAGGCATCTCACACACAACAAAATATAACATAAACTCACCAGCACAGCGGCTCCGAAACTCCTGCTTTCTTTGCTATTTTACCGGAAGATAGATAACCATTTAACTATACGATTTAAATGTTCATATAATTAAACTGCCTTCAAATTGATTGCAGATATTGGTGACTTTATGGACAGGTCCATGGTTTTCTGGCAGCAATGTAGGAATAGTTTAACATTCCTTTTTTCCCAGGATTTGTTTTTGAGTTTCTAGTGTAGCTTATAGCACATATAAGTACTAATCAGGCTTGATCATGTTTAGCTTCCAAACCAAAGAAAGCTGGACAATCACTGCTATTTATTGAGACTAAATATTCATATCTTTCCCTAAATTAATAGGAATAACTGCTAAATAGATATATACATACATACTGATTATACCAAATAATGTATACAGAATGTAGAATTTACAAAGAATACTCAAGAAGTTAGAAATGTAGGAAGTTGCATAATTGGGACATAGTTTTTAAAAATTCATACATGTTTTATTAATCTTAAAAAATCCTTGTTCAAAGAATGAAATATTGTACTATAATTGGAATATTTCTTTTTGATAGGGATTAATATAGAATGGGTGACCAAAGGCAATAATAAATCACGTTATCAACTTTATGCTGACCCTAAAAAAATCCTATTTCCAAATCATTAAAATATTTCTGGTCTATAAGTCACAAATGTATCAGTAAAGTATATTTGTTTATTCAATTTACATGCCATTATAATCACTTTTATTCTCAGCAGTTCATAGAAAATGTAAGACAGTATTCATAAAAACATAAGAAAGCTCAATTACAATTAAACTCAAAACCTCAAGATTCTATGAAACAAAGATAACCCCCCAACCCATTCTTGAGCAACTGAGAAGCTGCACTTCCTGGCTTCAGCTCCCTTAGCTTCCCAATCATAGGGTATTAGGAATTTTTCCATAGATGACCTGATAGGTCAAGCCAATTATATAAACAGTTGTGTAACTGTTTAGAAGTTGGCAAGGAAAGGTTATGTTTTTGATTTGATTGAAGTTCTGAGTATTGTCAATTTCTCATTTTACATGGTTATAATTTTATTACAAAATAATGCTATCACCAATTTGGGCCTAATTCCTTTGTAGAAAAGTGATATATAAGTTTCAAAAAAAATATGTTAACAATGATATCTTTTGGAAAGCCTTAAATCTTATTAAAGTTATCGTAACGTAGCTCAGATATAGTATCTGACTATACTTGCACTGCATGTAGCATATATTTATTCATATCAACTTGAATATTTATAATTAAAACCAAGTGTAAGAGCTGTTACTTTGAAGTGTTTTTTTTAATAAAAGGTCAGCCCTTCTAGTTGTCTTGAAAAACATGAAGCCACCAAACCAAATTTTCTATGCCAAGAAATTAAACATGAAATACAAGGCAAGTTAATCAACTGATTAGAATGAATTAGATGCCATAAATATGTTTAAGAACTGCATACTTTATGTTATAAGATTTTCAACATAGAGTAAGGAACAATATTAATTATTCCCTGAAGAAATAAATACTTAGATAAAAAAACCTGGTCCTCGTTGTAAATTAAAAATATTTGCTGAACCAACATTGCCATGACATGAAAACCAGGAGACTTATTCATGATACCATATTTATCATTTAGGACATATTGAAATGCCACAACAGTAATTGTTCTTCTGTTTGTTTAATTACTTTGAAGGCCAATTAATAGATGAATGAATAGCAAATGATACTTTAGTCATAAATTAAGCAACAAAGTAAAAGATTCATGTGATTCTCTCATCCTAGGAACTAAAGTGGTTCCAGAAGGATTTTGTGTTCTGTGTTCCCAGTCCATGTGTGCATTTCCCTCTTGAACCGTGAATGTTTGAGAGGGAAAATGAGAATCTCTTATTTGAAGAAAAAAATTCACAGCATAGCTGACATCATCACATTGGATTAGTTTTCTCTATTGTGTGGCTAAAATTAAATAATACAGGATTAGCAATTTCTAATATTTCATTACCATTTTTTTCATTACAGTAACAATTCAATATTAGAATAATTCAACAGCATTAATGTCAAATACATCCACAAATTGGACAATTTAAATAATCAAAAAAGGTATGTGCAAAAAAAAAACAACAATTATAAAAAGGTTTCCCCAAATGGTGACTTGCTATTTTTTGCTGTTACACATACAGAATGCTCATTTTTCATTAACGTTACAATAAAAGGTCAAAATTTACAAAGTTAACATTGTGTCTATACTTGAATACCTTGACAAGACCGAGACTTTGTGAGAAAGACAGTTCATGTATACAGGAATTGCAAATGGGGCGCACTCCTTCAAAAATATAGGCACATATTTCAAGAGTACTCTAGAGAACAGCTGTTTGGGGGGTAGTGGAATGCCAGCAATGTTGAAACCGCTATCATTGTGAGGCCTGGAGGTATTAGAGGTGCTCAGCAGCATGTCTTCAGGATAGTGGTGGCAACATATATTGGCAGTGAATTTATTGATTTTTTTTAAAAAGGAACTGTGGGTCACACAAGATGTTTGGTGGAACTGCATGTGCCCTGTGGGTTGCATATTGTAAAAGCTTGCCCTCATGTGACACAAGGTGTTTTTTATCTACTTTAATAGGTACATGTCAGGCGTCAGGGAAATCAGAAGACCCAGGCAGTTCAAATGGGTATAAACATTTATTGCAAGCTTAAGATCTCTACAATAATCTGAATTACTAACAGTCAAAACAATTTGGCAGTAGACAAGAGTCAAAGGAATTCAAGGTGGGCTGGACTTAGATCTCTTTTGGGCGCAAAGGGACTTATGATGTGTTGGACCGCTTCATCAGGCTCAACCTGGCCATGTCCTATAGTACACCAAGTTCTCATATCCAGCTATGTCAGTTCACACAGTGTTAACTTTATCTTTTGATTACTGTAATTTATCTATGTGGCTGCTCCTATGCTTGGTGTGGAATCTGCAACTGATGAGAAGTGACAGCCTGTTTCTCAATGGGATTCTTTATCATATATGTGTGGGAAACTCTTCTGAAACCATGTTTCCCTTTACATGTGTAAAGTCTGAAGAGACTTCCCTCCTTTGCCACTCCAAAATGCCCAGTTTACATGAAAACTAGAATCCCTTTTCGGTGGGATATTTTAATCACCTTAGTAGCAAGCAAATATATACTGAAGATCAGTCTAACTTTTCTGTACTTAGCACAAGATAAAACTCAAAACGTAAATAATTATTAGTACGTAAATATAGGCATATATAAATGGGAAGAGTGGTATGTTAACTGTGAACTAAAGAAAAAAAAATTATAATTTAAAAAGGACTTTATGCTTGATCAGTGGTGGGATTCAAAATTTTTTACTACTGGTTCGGTGGGCGTGGCATGGCTTGGTGGGCGTGGCAGGAGAAGGCTACTGTAAAATCTCCAATCTCCATTGGGACTTGGGAGGCAGAGAATAGATGGGGGTGGGGCCAGTCAGAGATGGTATTTACCAGTTCTCTGAACTACTCAAAATTTCTGCTACCGGTTCTCCAGAACTGGTCAAAACCTGCTAAATACCACCTCTGCTTTAACTTAACAAACATAAAGGGTCACCAAGCTATATTATCTAATCATTTCCACAGTAAACAGAGCTGTTTCCTGATTCTTTTGACCTTTTAACAAGTGGTTTAGTGATTATTGAATTATGATAGCTAAAAAAAAATTACAGGTGCAACCAATTAACCAAGCAGTGACATAATTGTGACTTCTAATCTTCCAAAGATTGGAAGAAGGTTTTTTTCCCCTAAAGGAAATTGTGCTTTCCATCAAAGAGGTCAACATGGTTGCTTCTCAGCCAATCCTAACAATTTCGAAAGCTCTATACTGATGCATTTCTCATAAACGCATAATTTCTCTATATAATTATCCAATTGTGATGGTAGAATCCTATGCTATCCTTTAACCAGGAAAACATTAACTTAAACTATGGTTTAAATAATTTGGTTATGGCTGTCATATCTCGGTTGTAGAAAATCCACACAATCACTAGACGGCATCAAAGAAACAATTTTTGCTATTATACAGAACTCATCTAAATTCTGCAATCCAGGTTTGATATGTCCAGAGGTTTGATACCAATTCAGTGAAACCATCATTTTCTAGACTTCAATGTAGCAAGCCAAATTCCTTTGTAATTCAAGTAATTTCTGTAATAATGCCTTTATATAAATTATATCATTTGCATTGATTTAGATTTACTATTACTACTACTACTACTAATAATAATAATAATAATTTGTAAATTGAAGTTGAGCTATCGTGGAGGAAGAAATCAATGGTTGTATCTATAGTAATAGGAGCCCTTGCAACAATACCCAAAGGGCTGCCTAGATACATGGAAATTTTGAACTTATTAGAGCTAAATATGCAAAAAATCACCTTATTCGGAACTTGCCTATATGCTCAGACATTCCCTTAATAGCTCTTAGGTTCATGGTTAGGGCTTGAACTGTTAAGTTTTTACCAGTCCCAGACTGTGAATCGAATTGAAGATTAAATCTACAACAATAACTGCAAGTTGTAGGAATTATTATCCTTCCAGGATCTTGGAGCTTAGTTCAAGTCAAAGAACAATGGCCTATATGAACCAATAGTCTGATTTACTACTGTAAGATTGTTCTTATCTCACTTTTATTAAATTCCTTTTTTCACTCATTTACCTGAAAGCTAGTTTAATCAGGAATTGTCTTTGGACAAACTTTTGGCTACAGTGAGTTTTCAAATGCCAAGTTTAGCTTGAACTCTTTGGAGTTCTTCCACTTAATGGTTATTTCTTTGTATCCAAAATAATAATTGAAGCAAAGTTTCCTGCTTAAATGTCTTTTCTTCAGGCTATTTGGCTGTGCCGTGCCCATTTGAAGCAGTTTTTAGCTGCCAGCAAATCAGTGCTCCAGCTAGCACTGATTTCTAGCAACAAATAGTCATTTTCGGACTTCCCAATTATACAATAAGGAATAATTACATTTATAATCATACAATTATAATTAATATAAGCAATCAAAAGATAGAAAAGGCATAAGGTTTCTGGCCTTATTTACTTGCAAATTTACTCAAAAAACGAATAGCTCCTCTCCTTGAGTTGCATTGGGGAGAAGAAAACGAAAACAGTGCTCATAACTCCATGATTAAAGCTCCATTTTTAATGCATATTCAATATAAAAAGAGGTGGGACTTCAATCATGTGATTTTGGCTGTCATCTTTACTTTTCTGCCAATAAAGTCTGGAAATAAGGTTTCCTTTGTTGTAATTAAGTAACAACAATGAAAAAGGTAAAATTAGGAGCAAGTATGAAGGTGGCATCAAGAGAGGCTTCAGGGAGGACTGGGGAAAGCACAAACCCTTGCTTGCATCCTGTCCTTTTCAATCGTAGGAAAGAGCCTAACTATGCAGATACAGTTTCAGTTTACTGCACATTACCAAAGCTTTACAAGCACCATGGGCTGCTTGTATGTTAATTGCACACATGCTTCAATTGAGTTTACAAGCAACTTGCCTGCAAAAAGTTCAAGTCAGCAAAAAGTAAAGGAATCAGGTCACAGTTCAAGATTCTAGGTCAGGGCTGTCAAACTCCCAGCCCATGGGCCGGATGCATCATGCGTTGGCCACACATACGCCTGGTTTAGCAAAGGGGGGAAAAGTCCTGATACGTCACATGACGCTTGACACCCCTGTTCTAGGTGGTCGCAAACTGGTCATCAGCCAGATTGACACCAGAGAGTTTGAAGATGCATTGGTTTCAAGCTTCCAATACAGAGTCTAGGTAGGATCGACTGTTTCCAATAGAAAGTTGCTGTTTGGCAGTATCTTCCTTATGTAGCGTCATTGCTAGGTGGAAATCAGTTAAGGCAGTGGTACTCTTGCTTGGTAAGGAGGCACACTGAGCACTTTTGTTTGCTGCCTAAAGCGAACAGTGTGTCTAGGGCAGGGGTCAGCAACCTGCGTCTCTGGAGCTGCATGTGCCTCTTTCACCCCTCTCCCTGTCGCTCAAATTATGCATCACAATGTGTGACATCCGCCGGCACGTGATTTATTTAGCTTTTCAACCCCCGGTAGGCAAACCATGGATAAATCCAAGAAAAGAAAAGTTTCAGAAGGAAACAGAACATTTAATTCGACTACGTATGCTAATTTTGTGGCTGTTCAAGAAATAGTCAGGCACGGGAAGGGTTTTGTGGCTTCCGGTGTTTTCTTTTCTGTGGGAAATGGGTCCAAATGGCTCTTTGCGTGTTTAAGATTGCAGACCCCTGCACTAGACCAACAATCAAGAAGTAAACAATCCCCCAATCAAGGATCTATCAACTCAAACAAAGAAACTAACAGTAAACAACATCCTAATCAAGGAACCGCCAGACCACTCCCACCAGCATTGTTCAGGGTAAGCAACTACATAAAATGACAGCAAACCTCACTCCTTTCTAGCACTGATAATGTTACCTAGTTGGGGTAATGAAATGCCTGTAAAAAACAACCAAACTCAAAGAGCATCAAGGACCCCACAATATACATAGTTCTGGGAGGTGCAGCCAAAGCAAGTTTTCTTGTCCTCATTATAAACTTCCCAAAAGCTTCCTTTCAGATTTTGACCACCCATCTGATGATGTAAGCAACTGTTACAGACTCCTATCGCTTAAACATCTCCACATATTTTTCTGACCTCTTCTTTTTCTATATAAAGCATTAATAGGTTTAATGGCCAATTTGTTTCTACTCTGTCCTCTAAATTGGATTATAAACACCTACGAAACTGTAAAGACTCATCAGACTATGGAATAAGGCAGCATCTGGAATTTTTAGTGTCAGAATTTCCTATTTTTTTTTAATCTAAGTTTCCACCCTTATGATATCAAATGCAAGTCATGGGGGAATAATCCTCTCGTGGAATGAAATCTGGCAGAGTTGGCCCTACTCATATTTCCTTTCTAGGCCACCAGTTCTCAAAATCAACCATTCAGATGAAAATATATATATATATATAGAAAAACCTTGGGAAAAGCCAGAGGTAGAATGTTTATATTTATACATTGGAATCTTGCATAATCAGATATACATCTTTAGCAACTTTATTTGGCAGTTCAAATAACAGCAGCAGCATTTTGAGAAATGGATTAGACTGACTGGGTTTTCCCCATCTGGGTTAAATAAAAACTTAAGGGGTAAAAAAAGAGATACACAGCATTTTTGTCCATCCTCTTTATCGTCAATGAGTAATATCACTTAATTATGCAAAAGTCCACACTTCTGCCTTTGGGGGATTTTTTTTTTTAAAAGAGATATAGAGATATCCAAAATCAGCAACTTTGAGGATCTAGGAGTGCCTGGCACTCTTCTATTCTGTTTTACAGTAATGCTTTGTGTATTGTGAATCTGCCTTTCTCATTTTATCTGATTTAGTTTAAGCATGTTAGGGAGAGAACCCTGCTCAAGATCAGCATGTATGCAGAGGAAATGGAAGTTTTGACCTCTAATCACTTCCATGGCAAAATGACCCCCTTAGCACCCGTAGAAAACAGATAAACCTATAAAAAGAAGTTGGGAAGAGGGCGTGAGGAGAATCTGGCGTTGTCACCCCCATTGACTGCCATTGTTGCTTTGGGTCAGAGGTGGGTTCCACTTACCTTCGCTACCGGTTTGCAATGGGAGCGTGCATGCACCCACTCTCGCTTCGCTCATGCGTGGCGGTTCTGCGCATGCGCAGAGAGTCGGTAATGACGTCTGGGCGGGTGGGTGGAGCCTCCCGCCGCAGTTACTACCGGTTCGCAAGATCCGGAGAGAATTGGTAGGAACCCACCACTGCTTTGGCTGGCTAGGAAGCCAGATCTCTTCCTCCCTCACTGCTCCATGTGCATCCCTCTTGATGCTGAACACTCAGTAGAAGAGGATGACCATCTCAGAAGAAGTGCATGATCTTGGGTCAAGGGTATACAGTAGCTGCGCTCCCCTGCTAGACACTCCAAATGAGCTCAAACTGGGAAGAAAAAATTGAGATATTCACTACTAGAATGATGGTCTCTTGTCAAGATCTACTCCTTGCACACCATGTATGCTACTTTAAAAAAAAAAAAAAGACAACCACATGCTTTTCCCCTAGGCGTGTGAATGTCTAGATTTTTTTTAAAAATCTAATTTTGCATGCTATTTTATTGCATACCAAGCATTTATCCATGCAACTGCTAGGAGTTGATCCCAATTCTATGGCACCTATTTCTATAACGAATTGTAATATGCTTTTCATGCTGATGTTCTAGATGTATTTTCTGAGGATTTCAGTTGTATGCTGCCTCAATGAGTTGAAAAGCAGGCCAATGAAATTAGGCCAATGAAAACTTCCCCTCTGTTTTTCCAATAAGCTTTAAACCGACCTATCGAGGAGACTAATTTTAGGAGGTGGGAGGATAAAACTGCCTGAGAAGCATTGTCTAGAGCCGTGATGGCGAACCTGTGGCACGCGTGCCACAAATGGCATGCGGAGCCATAATGGTGGGCACGTGAGCGTTGCGCCAGCTCAGCTGCAGCGCACATGCGCACATCAGCCAGCTAATTTTCGTGCCTTCCAGGCACCTAGAAAGCCTCTGGAGCCTGGGGAGGGCGAAAAACGGTCCTATTTGGCCCACCATGCCATTGCGTGCCAAAAGCGGGTGGAGCACAGGGGGTCGCGTGTGCCTGCATGGAGGATGGGGTGCATTGAATTATGGGTATGGGCACCACATGTGCGTGATCCCCCCGCACTCCCCCTCACTTTTGGCACATGACAGCAAAAAGGTTAGCCATCACTGGTCTAGAGGCAGCACCTTTGCATCTTTCAGAATATCTGTCTCAGTATTGTCTTTAGCAAGGGCTGAAAATGTTGGGAATGGGACAATCTGAACAAGGCATTGTTGCTAGTGGTGGTTCATATACATTTTAAGGAAAAAGGAATTAGATCAGGAGTGGGTTCCAACCGGTTTGCTCTAGTAGTTCTTAGAACCGGTAGTAACTGTGGCCAGAGGCTCCACCCACTTGCCCGGATGTCATCACGGTGCTCTGCACATACACACGCTCCCATTGTGAACCAGTAGCAAAGGTAAGTGGAACCCACCCCTGAATTAGATGGCTTTCATTTTTTTCCTGCCTTGAAAATATTCACTACCACCTGAACGGAACAGTGTGTAGGCAAGTTTTCAGTGAATGTGAAATGATTCAGGATTACGCAGGGACCAACAGAATCCCATTGGATTTTGGTAGAGTAATGTACAGGCTACAACATGACCAGTGTAGATGAAAGGAAGCAAAATATCCCTTCAGGGTGAGTGTCTCTAGTTTGTCCTAGCATTAACTTCATAATAAAGTTTGAATTTGAAAATGGAAGTTAACGGTTTTACCTCTGTTGTTGCATTATATATTTTGTAATTTAGCTTTATTGTTGTAAGACACTTTGAGTGCTTACGTGTATAAGAAGTTGGAGTGAAAATTTGGAACTGCTCGAGAGATCATCCTATATGACTCTTATTATTGTTAAAAGGGGACGACATGTTTCCTACCCAAATCAGGGCAGTTTCCAAAGAAACCTAGGCTGCGTCTGGTCTGAAGATAACCATTCTCACAACATCTCTGTTCACAGATTTCTCTTCTTGCTATCTGACTGCCTTCCCCTTCCTTCCCCCACAATCCAATTGGTTTAGCTGGCTGCCGGTTTTCCAATGAAAAAGGCTATTCAGCTGGATAGCAGGTGAAGAGAAAACCTAGCTAGTATTTCTATTCTCTTTATTTGTTGGTCTGTAATAATCTCAAAGAAGAGATCAGGATCTTGCCATCATTAGCTGGTTAGATAGGAGCTGGAAAGAAGTAAGGGGAGATTACACAAACCTTTGAAGTAGATACCATAGTTCCAAAGGGTGGAAGAAAGAAAATACTATAAAGTGACCAGTGGTGGGATTCAAATTTTTTTACTACCAGTTCTGTGGGCATAGCTTGGTGGGTGTGACATGGCTTGGTGGGTGTGGCAGGGGAAGGATACTGTAAAATCTCCATTCCCACCCCACTTCAGGGGAAGGTTACTGCAAAATCCCCATTTCC
>JANHFK010001694.1:282527-294250 GCA_036250565.1 Sibynophis collaris
TGACTTTGTATAAATATACAAAAGTATGAAGGCTATTGCTTAGCACATTGTAAGCCGCCCTGAGTCTTCGGAGAAGGACGGCATATAAATCAAATAAAAATTTAAAAAAATGTCTTTTAGCAAATTAATTCCCTATTAATATACTATCCCCAACCAGAGGATAGTTTCTCAAATAGAGAAAGACTATAATAAAATAAAAAGCTATAGGAATTAAGAAAAGTCTCTTTGGTGTATTTAGCTACAGTAATTAGTTTCAACAAAATGTTTAGCATAAAGTGTTTTAATTGCATCATAAACTAAATATATAATCCTATGTATTATAGATCTCATTCTTCAAGCATCACAGAAGACGATGAACCTAAATCAAAAAAGCAGAAATCCCATAAAAAAGAAAAGAAGAAAGTGAAAAAGAATAAATCTAAGAAAAGAAAACATCATCACAAAAAGGGAGGAAAAAAACACAAAAGAGGAAAAGATTCTTCATCTTCTGATAGTTCAGATTCTTCTAGCAATGACTGAAAAACAAAACTTAGGTTGATTTACATCAATCCTAATTCAAATAATGCCGCAAGATATATACTCCTTAATAATTTATTTTAAAAATCTCTTTGTATCAAACCTTTTTTTATGGGGCAGGGGGAATTAAGATTTTTATTCTCCTTTGTAGGTTTCAATTTTTATTTGTACTTCCTGATTGAAAACAGTTTGAGAGATTAGAAGTAATTGTTACTGCTAAGATTTAATCTCTCAACAATTACAAATTATTCACGAACAAAACCCAGTAATTTTAGTTGTACAGTCCTATGGTTTTTTTTAACACTTCTGATAATCATTGGGTGCTGTTCTGCAGATTCCAGATCCCATTTATTTCCATTATAGGTCCCAGAATGAGAAGAAAAAAACCTGCCCAATTCCTTAGCAGGCATTTATGTCCTTTAACTAGGAACACCTGGAGATGTTCCACTTGCATCAGGGACCATTCCAGTAGAAAACTAGCAGAGCATGGAACCAGTAATTTCCCCTCTTTAAATTCTCCCTCTTTTTTTCCTGTCCCATGGAAATGTTTTGTCATTGTCTTCTGTTATTAAGATACATGTTCTTTTATACGTTTAGTAAAACTAGAAGGGAGTATGTATCTAAGAAAATTTTGAAACATACAATCATTGCTACTTACAGCTGATGATTCTAGAACTAATTCAAGGAGTAATTAATTCTAGCATCATCAGCTATAATTAGCAATGATTGTATAGTGTACAGCATGGAATGGAAAGAAGTGAAGATGTTGAAAGGCTGTTGTAGCATATTATAAGTTCCCCTGGTAGAAGCATCTCTGGATCAGGATGTAAGCTTGTGTATGAGAGTAAATATTGGGAATTAAATGAGCAAAGTGGACATAGATTTTTAAGCACCTAGTGATTTTTTCTAGTAAAAAATCCCATTTTTTGACCACTTGAACTAAAGAAGAAAACTATTTTTATGCTGCTTTTTTATTTCCCTGTTGTTTCTTGCCATTTATTTGTATAGATGAAAAATTAGTATATACTTTTTTTTTGGACCAAAGAAGTAAACCTGATTGAATTTGTAAGCTAAAGGATTGCTTTATTGTGCTTAGTTTTCTGAAAAATTAAAAAAGGCCATTCTTTTACCACCAAGTGCTTCTTTTTTCCACTGGAAAAATGGTGTGAGAAGCAGTGGAAGGGAATACGTTCTATATTTTCAATAGTTCTGCCTCATTTGTTTTGAGGCTATTTATATGATATTGCTGCATGTGCCACTTCAGAGTAAATGTTGCAGATATAATATTTTAAAAATGTTATATTGGCAACATACACATAAGGGTATTTATTAGATACAGCACGCTAGATTCAAAGGGAGAAAGGTGCTTTGAAGTACATGGCTACTTATTTGGGCAGCAGTTTGTAATATTGTGGCAATTAATTCTGAATGGTATTATATTAAATAATTCCCCTTAGGCCAGTAACTCTTCTGTTTGCAGACGGACATCTAAGAATCCAGCTTCCTGTATAGACAGTACACTCCCTCTTAAACGATCAAATTATGTATCGGATATTGACAGGCACTGTAAGAACTCATTAAAAAAAATAGCTCAGGAATTTAAAATAAGATCTGTCTACTCACAAAAAATCTTCAAATTAAGTGGTAGAAACTAATGCTTACCTTCCTGGACAGCCCTGCATCATCAGATATAAATAGTATTGTTTTGTTGCTGACACACACAAACACATAATCAAACTGTTCCCAAACCTGTAATTTTGTGCTCAGAGTTGGAAGTAGGCTTGCTTTATTCTACCTGTTGCTTGACTATTTTGAATATAAAGGAAGAACCCTATCCCATCCATGGAACAAATAGTGATGTGGGCATGATTTGACATGGTCAGTGAGTTGACACTAGTCAAATGGTGCTTAAAGTAGTGAAGTTCCCACTGCTACCACATATAGCACATTCAAGAAAATATAGCAAGAGAGAAAAAAATGGCTGTCAGCTCAGAAAAAAAGTGATTTTGTTCACATTGCATCGAGATGCTAAACTATCATTGTGGTTAGGCAAATATTCTATTCTGTCACTAATAGCAACAATGATATTGCTATCGGAATCTATTGCTAAAATGTATAAGCCAAGAGTGACTGGCAGCTAATCTTTGGTCCAAGAAAAGGTGAGCTCCTCACATAAAAAATGTGGGAGGTGGATTCCCCCCCATAACGACTTGCTTAATATCTTAAACCATATGCAGTTCCAGTTGTCTGGTTTCACACACTAGGCTAAACCATAATGTTATTTGTGAAGCCTGACAGTATCTTAGTGATCTATTGTTCATTAGCTTTATATGGCTCCTTATATCAAAGACTTGATTCTGAGCAGCTAATAATTAAAAGCCGTAAAGTAAATAAACCAAACCATATATTAGCAGTCTGTCTCTATTCAGAGGGATCAAAGCCAATAAATGCGGACAACTTTATTTTCTCAGAGATCAAATTGGATGCAACTGATTCAAAGCAATTGAATCCAAGTGCTGGTTTATTACTGTGTATAGATGCCGCTACCCAGTTGGGCACACAGCAGACAAGCAACCTTGCAAAACAATCTGTCAAACAAGATGAAGAAGATAGAAAAATGCTCCACATAACCCTAGGTAATTGTCAGGGCAGTAAGAAGTAAAAATTCTTCGCACCAGCATTTTCTTACTCATACCTTCAGAAGGTCTGAAAGAAGAAGGACGTGCTACAATCCAAGACAAAAAGAACCAAGGAATAAAATCACCAAATCGGGATCAAGGTTGAATTCACTCTGTCTCAAAAGACTTGAAAAAGCCATGTTTTAAGGGCTTTCTCAAACGACAACAGCGTTGGGGATGTGTGGGTTTTGGGGGAGAACTATGACGGGCCAGAACACTGCAATATTTTAATGATAAAATCTGAACTATGCCTGCTCTACTAGATCTAATAAGATGGGTAGATGTATTGGAAGATAGGAAGTCCTACAAATAACCAGGTCTTCAGACCTGATGGGTTTTATACTGTTCTGACCTAGGCTTCTTGATACAGTAAAAGCACACAATGAGTCCCAAAAACCCTCTTTATTTCAACAGCTGTGACTTCTGCTCATTCAGAGCCTGTTCATTCTCAATCTTCATTCACAGATGAGTTCCAAATAGTTATTAAGAGTCCGAAAGAAGTCTGCCACAGTTCTTCAGGATAAGGCTGATAAACACCCACCTTTATCTCCCTTGACACGCTGCCAAGACCTAATTGGCAATTAACTGAGTCCCGCAAGGGAGAAGGAGCGGTATACAAATATGATGAAATAAATAAATAAATAAACTTTGCAAGGCCACATGGAACACAGAGTCAACACAGAGCTGCAGTCTTGAAACCAGCCAGCATGAACAATAGTTACTTCCTGCAAAGGTACACTTGCCTTTGCTCCTCCTTTATGTCTTATGGGAGGGGCCAATCATCTCCAAATTCTACTCCCAAGTCGTCCTTTTGTTTTAACTGTTCTTGCCTTCTGGCAGCTCTGTGCATGTGCGCACTGGGAACAGGCTCCCCCTGTTCCTCTGTCTCGCTGATGTCCGATTCTGGAGGCTCCAGGGTCCGCACATAACTCCCAGATGGCCCTGGCCCCATCTCTGTCTCAGATGCAAAGCCCTAGTCCAAGCCTTCCCCAGACTTCAGGATTGGCCCATGTTCCTCCCCAGCCTCCTCACTGTCTGACTCTGCTGCCAGCTCCGCAGGCTGCCGGCGGACCACAACATATACATTTTCTGTTTGTACAAACAACAACTGATGTGTTCCAGGATGGCAAAGAAAGGATACTGATTTGTGGCTGCTTTGTAGCTATAGAATCTGCTGTGAAAGGGAGAAGCACTCTCAGAACCACCTTTTGAGGACTGAATCCAAAGCACTACTTGTTCTTACCTGGTGGTTCTTTATAATAACTTTCCTTTCAGATTGTTACTTGTTACATCTGCTTGCTATAAAACATCTGCTAGGTTATCCCACCTCTTTTACATGGGCAATCTGAAATTGTATGGAAAAATACCATCTGAAATGGAATTGTTGCTCAACAATATCTGTATGTATAGCCAAGATATTGCTATGGAGTTTGGACTGGACAAATGTCCAACACACTGAAGTCAAGAAAAAAGAAGTGGAGAAAATACCATCAAGACAATTAACACTTAGGCAGTTCTTGTCATTAAATACATGACTGGAATAGTGGAATGGATTCAAGCAGAACTAAAAACCCTGAATAGGAAGACCAGAAAAATAACGATAATGAATAATGCCTTCCATCCATGCAGTGAAGTTGAAAGACTACTTAAAGAAAATGGGTGGGTGTGGAATGTTGAAGAAGGAAGGGCATTGGAAGAATAGTTGAAGGACATTGAAGAAGATGTATTGAAGCTAATATATCACAGGGGCTAACTGAATTGTGGAGACACCAAACTGGCCTGGCAATAGATACGAGAAGGAAAATTGAAAAAGATAGAGGAGATAATTCTGGCTGCACAAAATCAAGCCTTAAGAACAAATGCATAGAAAGCCACCTCTGCAAAGAAGCTGAAGAAACAGTGTACTACCTAGTTAGCTGCTGGGAGAAGATTGCACAGACTGACTACAAGCAACAGAATGACATGTAGCAACAACGTTATATTGCAAGAAATACTGTTTGTCTGTAAGCAAGAACTGGTAGAACCATAAAATTAACAAAATAATAGAAAACGAAGAAGCCAAATTAGACATTAGAATCCAAACAAACTGGCACCTGCCACATAACAGCCTAGGCTTAAGAACTGTTAATATGAAAGACAAAAAAGTATGGCTAGTGAATGTTACGGTACCCGAAGACAGCAGAACAGAAGACAAAATCACAAAATACAAAGACCTTTAAATAGAAGTAGACCAACTATGGCAATAGAAAGCAAAGACAGTATCAATAGACACACCTTGGGTACAATGGAAAAATAATTGGAACATCTCTTGAGCATTATCGGCATTGACAAAAATCACCATCAGTCAATTGCAGAAGGCAGCTTAACTTGGAATCCTTTAACACCATCAAACAACATCTGCTAATATGTTGTTTATATGAACAAAAATGCCAAATTCAATCTAAACATCTGGCTATCTGTGCAACGAACGATTATAACAACAATAGTGACAATTTCAAGAATTTTACCATGAAAATCTTTTTAAACATCTCTTTAAAATGTCTAGCTCAAGAGATTTTGAGTTAAGTATGGAAAACAGCATTTTGCATGTTTACAAGCTAAAATAAAAATAGTCAACATGTAATGTTCTGCCTTTGTTTAAGTTAATTGTCACACACACTTCTGCAAGATATATAATTAATTGCCATTCCAACTAAACACTTAAGAAATGTGACCATTATAATTAAGGACTCTTAGTAATTCTTTGTGCTGTCAAGGGTATGCAGTGCCTACCTTCTCAGAGGGAAGAGATCACCAGATGTTGCCATTTTAGAATAGCTTCTAATTTTTGTGGCTTTGTATAAAGAAATAAATAGCAAAGCACCAGAGCATTCACGATGAAATCAACAAACATCAGCACAGCAATGCCCAGTCAAACCCCATACTAAAATGTAATTTGCATTCAAATAAACAAGCTGAAACAGGTTATCTTTAGTGGCATTAAATTATGCAGTTGTTGTTTTTTTAATCTGCTATTCTTGCACACTAATATAAGTAACTGCTATTGTAAGATTGTTTTATTGTGAGTTACCAACTCCTACCAGTGCATGTCAACCTTCCTCATTTATCAGCTGGAATACTCAAATCCAGGAAATTCCCACTGACACTTGAACAACATTTTCTCAGCAACTTTTAGTATCGTTTCCCTAAGAAAGCCAAATGGGTGGCTGAACACACAGACATAGGAAGACACATACATGACTCCAAGAAAAAGGAGGCTTTGAACTACCACATCAGCCATGGATAATCTTGAATAGGATTCGCACCTCACATAGTGTTTCCCAGGACTCTCTGTATAAATGGGGCATAATATCCTCCCCTCAGTGTGACTGTGGGGTTCCATGTCAAACTGTAGATCACATTATGACGGTCTGTAAGCTAAAGGCATATACCGGTCCCGTATCTGATTTTTTAAATATAAATGATGTTGTGCTTCAATAATTAGATGATCTAGACATTGGTATTTGAACATAAATCTTTTTAACATTTATATTTTATTGTCTTTTACTAATCTAGGTGAAGGGATGTGGTGGCTTAGTGGCTAAGACGCTGAACTTGTCGATCTAAAGGTCGGCAGTTCAGTGCTTCGAATCCCTAGTGCCCGTAACGGAGTGAGCTCCCGTTACTTGTCCCAGTGTCTGCTAACCTAGCAGTTTGAAAGCACATAAAAAATGCAAGTAGAAAAATAGGGACCCCCTTGGGTGGGAAGCTAACAGCGCCTTCCGTGCGCCTTTGGCATTTAGTCATGCTGGCCACATGATCACGGAGACGTCTTCGGACAGCGCTGGCTCTTCGGCTTTGAAACGGAGATGAGCACCGCCCCCTAGAGTCGGGAACAACTAGCACATATGTGTGAGGGGAATCTTTACTTTTACCTATTAGTACCTCACTTGATCTTGATTGTATCCCTCTGTTAATGCAAATTAGGATTGTGTTGGCTATTTTGGCTGCCTCTGCACACTGCTGGCTCATATTTAGCTGGTTGTCCACTAAGACGCCAAGATCCCTCTCACGGTCACTGCCATTAAGCCTGGTTTCACCCAGTTTATATGTGTACTTTTGGTTTTTCTTGCCTAAGTGTAGGACTTTACTTTTCTCTACATTGGATTTCATTTTGTTAGATAGGGCCCAGTGTTCAAGTATTTCCTGGGGGCTGTAAAGAGAATTGGGGGAATCGTTTAAACCTATTTATAGAGGGCTATAAATCACAGAATCATATCACTGGATGTCCTTGAGCATGAGAAAGGAATGGTCAGCACTTGTTTTCAGCCATCCAGAGAACAGTATAAAAACCAGACTTCGGTTATAGAGAGTAAGAGTACAGTGGCAATGGCCACAAGGTGGAAGGTCCCAATTGGAGCCAGCAGTGAAGGCAGTGAACCCAGCCTCAGGCGTGGAGGCTGGCTAGGGGGGACTGGCTCTATCTGACTCGCGGGAGCCGGTAGCGCTGGCAGCAGGAGGCTTCCCCCCCCCCCCAAACCGGGACATGGTCACATCCCGGGTTTGACCATCTGCGCATGCGCAGAAGGCTTTGTGCCTGCGCAGATGACAGTGTGTGTGGAGACGACTCGAGCGCAAGCGAAGCGAGGACATCAGCAAACCAGTAGGAAAGGTGAGTCCATTTCACCCCTTGCCTCTCAGCCCATCCTCCCCAGGCTGGTTGTTGTGGGGAAAATAGGAGGAGGAAGGAGTATTGCATGTGTTTGCCACCTTGAGTTACTTATAAAAATAGAAAAGGCGAGATAAAAATAAATAAAAACTACCTTTTCTGGAGGCCTCTGGATCTTTATAGCAGGCTCCTATCTTTTGTTTAAGGAAAGTGCCTTCGGGCACCCCACCTGGCACCCAGTCTAATGGCAGCCTAATAGGTGTGGGTGTGAGAAAGACACACACACACACACTGTACTGTCCCTCAACTTGCCTTTTTGGCCATTGCGAGGTGAAACAGCAAAATAGTTGACTACAGAACTCAGCCTTCTAAGCCTCACCTGGGAGATAATTAAATTTTTGCAGGAGAAAAGGTCCTTTGGCTTTACAGAGGAAACATTTATCATACAGCCCCAAGTCTTGTTAAACTTTAATTCAAATATTGAATCCACAAGGAGATGATTACAGGGCTGCCCAGATCATGATAATACAGGTAGTCCTCAACCTACAACCTTTCCTAAGCAAGTGGTCCTTTGGTTCTGTTTCCTGGCTTCTCCCGTTTTCTGGAGATTCCCAGTGTTAATCAATAGCTGTGGAGACACAGAGGAAGCTGGTTCCTCCACAGGCTGATGATGCCGTCACAAAGGAGCCTTTTTTCCCTTTTTTTATTGTTTTGGTTTTTTACTTCCAGGCTATACGACAGAGAGCCTTCTGGGGATGTGGACTTCGTTCCTAACAGACTAATTGCTCAGAGAAAGAGTGGGCTCCCTCAGACGACCCTCCGTTATGGGTGCCTCCATTTGCACTTGGGGCATTTCCCACATCAGACCTTTAAATTGCAGCTGGAACCCAGCTGGACTGGCTGAAAGCCACCAGGCTCAACCCAGCAGATCCTAACCCACCTTCTGTGTTCTTGGTTGGCTCTGCTGGCCGGAGGCCTTGCCAGAGATGGAAGGGCAGTGTGGCTGGGCAGGAGGGGCTTGGAAAGGAGGGGCAGAAGCTCTGTCAGTGGGGAGGAGGGAGAGGAAGAATCCCAACCTGCCTTGGTCTTTATGCAGCTATTGTTTTTAATTTTTATTTATTTTAGAAAAATTATATTGCCACCTGCTTGCCATGGCGACTCAAGGCGGCTGACACGGATGGAAATAAAATAATAAGCAGTTTAAGCAGTTGCCAACTTTGTGGCAATTAAATCCATTGCATGTTATTTGTTCTTAGTTCTTTTTAAGCCCCAGTTCTCTTTTTGTGGAGGGGGAAATACTTTGTAATGGCAACTGCTCTGCACTCCTGTGCCCAAGCAAATCTCCTCCTCCTTCTGAGCTAGCGGTGGGAGGGAGGGAGGAGCTGACCATGTCATACTAGAATTCAACATAACACAAACACAAGGAATAGAACATAAGGATACCAGAGTCCTAGATTTTAAAAGAGCTGATTTTAACATACTCAAAAGAGAACTTGGGAAAGATTTCTTGGATTAAAATCCTAAAGGGGAAAACAATTTAAGAGTAAAGTAATAACTCAGCACAGGTGTGTTAAAAAGAGATCATGCCAAACCAATCTTATTTCGTTCTTCAACATAGTGACTAAATTAGTAGACCAGCAAAATACTGTGGACCAGGGGTAGATTCTACTTACCTTACCAGTTAGCAATGGGAGCGTGTGCACATGTGTGCTCCCTTCGTTTGCGGGCGGCACTTCTAGTAGAAATCCACTACTGCTGTGGACATAATATACTTATGTCTACAGAATATGTCATAATATACTTGGTGTCAGGGTTCCAGAAAGGACTTCCTGCTTAAGATGGCTTCCAGAGCTGACACTTGGACTTCAGCAAGGCATTCGACAAAGTAGACCACAACCTACTTCTTGCTAAGCTAGGAAAAAATGGGATAGATAGCATCACCATCAGATGGATTTGTAACTTGCTGACAAACCGTACTCAACAAGTAATCCTTAATGGTACTACATCTACATGGAGGGAAGTAAGCAGTGGGGTACTACAATTCCATCTACAATTCTGCAAGTACAGGGGCGCTTCGCTCCCGCTCTGGAATACAGAGCGAGGTTCCACCCCCCACCATTGCTCTTACCTCCACCGGCCAGGTGAGGAGTGACTGGGAAGGGAGGGCCAGGGGCAGAGCCAGCAAGTGGTGGGGTTCAACCGACAGGGAGCCACAGCGGGAACGAAAGAGCTTCATTTATCTGGGAACCTGAAATGACTTGATTTAAATCATATGGTAAAAAGCATCCAAAGAAGAAGAAAGAACAACATCAGCCAAAAAACCCCCACCAACCCTCGCCTGTTTTTGGATCTGATTCAAGAGGGCACACAAATGAGAGAGCGAGAGAGAAAGAGGGGGAGAGAGAGAGAGAGAAAGGGAGAGAGATGAAAAGGAGAGTGAGAGAAAGGGAGGGAGAGGGAGAAAGATGGAGAAAGAGATGACAGAAAAAGACGGTGCGGCAGAGGGAGAGGAGACAGATGAGAGAGGGAGAGAGAAAGAGACAGATGAGAGAAAGAGAGGGAGAGAGGGAGAGAAAGAAGAAGAGAAAGGGAGGGAGGAGAGATGAGAGATGAGAGAGACAGGGAGAAAGAGAGAGAAAGGTAAAAGAGATGAGAGCAGGGGTGAAATCTACTTACCTTCGCTACCAGTTCAGGTGTGTTCCACAGGTGTGCGCCTCTTCTGCGCATGTGCAGATGGTTAAAAAATGGGATGCAATGGCATCCTGCTGGGTGGGCGGAGCCTCCTGCCGCCAGGGCTACTGCTTTCGCGAGGCAGATAGAACCGGCGGGATTTCACTGCTGGATGAGAGAGAAAGAGAGAGAAAGAGAGGAGAGGCAGAGACAAAGAGAAAGAGAAAGAGAGAGGCAGAAAGAGAGAGACAGAAGGAGAAAGACACAGAAAAAGAGAGAGAAAGAGAGAGAGAAAGAGAGAGAGATGACAGAGAGGGACAAAGAGAAAGAGAGGAAAAAGACACAGAAAGAGAGACAGAGAGAGAGAGAAAGAGAGATGACAGAGATGAGAGACAGGGACAAAGAGAAAGAGAGAGACAGAAGGAGAAAGACACAGAAAGAGAGAGAGAGAGAGAGAAAGAGAGAGAGAGAGATGACAGAGAGATGAGAGACAGGGACAAAGAGAAAGAGAGAGAAGGAGAAAGACACAGAAAGAGAGAGAGGGAGAAAGGAGGGAACAGAAGGGAAACTCACCAAATTTGCGGATGATACTAAATTGGCAGGAATAGACCACAGCCAGATGATAGGCTGAAGAGCCAGATGGATCTTCACAGACTTGAACCTTGGGCCCTAGCTAACCGAATGAAATTCAATGTAAAGAAAAGCCGTCTTACACTTGGGCAAGAAAATCCCAAAATACATATATAAAGACTGGGTGAAAGCAGGGCTTAACGGCAGTGACTCTCAGAGGTAGCGGGAGTCTTAGTGGACCACCAATTAAATATGAGCCAACTACAGCAGCAGCCAAAAAAGCCAACACAATCCTAAATTGCATTAACGGAGGGATACAATCAAGATCAAGTGAGGTGCTAATACCACTCTAAAAAGCCTTTGTAAGGCCACACCTAGAATATTGCATCTAGTTTTGGTCACCATAGTATAAAAAAGAGGTTGAGACGCTAGAAAGAGTGCAGAGATGAACAACCAGGGTGATTCGGGGGCTGGGGGCTAAATATACGATAAAGGAACTGGGCCTGGCTAGTCTAGTGAAGAGAAGGACAAGGGGAGACAGGAGAGCATCTTCCAATATTTGAGGGGCTTCCCCAGAGAGGAGGGGGCCAAGCTGTTTTCCATAGCACCTGAAGGCCAGACAAGGAACAATGGATGGAAAC
>JANHFK010001694.1:360825-375473 GCA_036250565.1 Sibynophis collaris
GAAGAGTATTACACTATAATCATTGCTATGTATTAATGTTATTGGATTAGTGCTACAAAGCAGATATGCAATGGAAATTTACAATTAAAGTTGGTTGAAGTACTTAATTTTTCAGAGCTTGCATATCATTAAAATCTTTTCACTTTATATGAAAAGCACCTCCGCCTTAGTTCTCTATGCATTAAAAAATGAAAGTTAACACTATATATTTACAAAAAAGCCTTAGTTTAATTGCTCCAAACATACAATAACACTCTTAATGGTGATTAAAATTTAAAAGTTACTATGAGCACCGTAACATTATAGATAAAAATATACAACCTAGGTAAAAAATATTCAAAAAATTAAATCAAGTCTCAGAAGGCTTACTAGGATATCAACAGCATATTCATGATAGTTTACTTAACAAACAGACTTAAGCCTAAATATTTCAGAATTGTATTTACAAAGAATTAAAAATAAATTAATACTGTTTCCATTTCTACTGCTAACATTTCTGGCTTTTCTCAATTTGGAAGTAATATTCCCAGTTGTTCAGTAACATATACCTGAATCCAAAAATCATTTCTTGCCATTTATACTGATTATGATTATAGTATATCCAATCTTTTGGATTCAGACATTTGAGAAATGCACTGTATTTCTTGGAGTCCAGAAATAAGTATTTTAGAGATGGGAATTCATAGATAAACTTCATTTACTTAATATCATGACTATTCATATAGAAAGGTTACACTGTATATTTGAAAATAAATTAGGCCAGGAATTTGAGAGAATTGTTACTTATATATAAAGAATAGCAATCAAGAATGTGATCCCAACATTTAATCAACTGCAGGTACAATTTTCAATCATTAATATTTTCAAGGTTGATACTTATCTCCAACTCCTACAGCCAATTCAGAATATTCTGAACTGTTAAAAGTATTTCCACTTCAATCTGTAAAAGTTTTTTTAAAAGAAAATATACTGCATAATTATACATTACTGAATTGAACTTCATCTTTTACTTTCAGTTCATGTAACTCAAGGCAGCTGGAAATGGTATCACTCTGTAGCATTTTGGAGGACGGAAACTGTTCCAGAAGTGAAAGGAGACGTTGATGACTACTAGAGAAAATCTGGTCCATAGTCTAAACTTTCCCCAGAAGTGCACTCCTAGCATACCACGTAACACAGACTCCTGCTGATTTTCACTAACTTCTGGTTTCAACTTTTGAGTCAGACTGTAATCTTGCACCTTGCTTTAGGTTTCAATCACACACACTTAAATGTGATTGCTTTGGAGATTAGCAATTTTACTTCAAGGCTGAAGAGATAAACAACAAACGAAGAATGTAAACAAAACAGAAGCTTACTTGAAGAGTTAGTTTTCAATAGGAGCACACTGAAGAATAGTCCAAATCCAAGCCATTCCAAGAGCCAAGGCAAGGTTGTTAGTTAGCCAAGAGGTCAGAAGTTCAAGGTTTCTTACATACAGAATTCATAGGAAATCATATAAGAGTCAGGGATCAGACATTTTCAGCAACATGGGTCAAAGGTGCTTCTGAGTTTTTCTTTCTGCCTATTTCTTTTCTCTCTCTTTTCTCCTCATCTTCCCAAATTCAGGGAAATTGGGTTGATGATCACAAAACATTAGAAACAGCAAAATATGCAGACCTAAAACTAGATAAAATTAGAATAAAGTGCTCCTTCCTTCCTTCCTTCCTTCTTTCCTTCCTGAATCAATTATTCTTGGTTCTACATACATAGGTAGAAAATTGAAAATCTGATTTTTGTTTCTTTAATGTCAGCTCTTAACATAAACATGCTGATCAATAAGGCAAACAATGAGTCTTTTGAGTAATTTGACAGATATCCACAAATAAAAAGGCAGCTAAATTGTCTCTGCTGAAAAACTGACCACCATAGGCACTATACACATTTCTCTTAACAAATTTTCCCGTGATATCCCATATATCTTAAAGTACATAACATCTTTTACTATTTAAAAAATCTCTCATGAAACTCCTGAAATGATTTCAAGAGATGGAAAGTTGAGACTCAACATGACCATTATATGCAATAACCACTGATATAAAGAAAAACATCACACTGAATTCCAAAGTTGCTGAGAAAACACATTTTAACTGAACATAAGCATTTAATATGTGAACTATCTCTACAGATTGAGTTAATTAAGTGTGAGGTGATAGTTTGTATATGTATTTTATACATACCAGGTAGTAGTTGAAGTTAATCAGTGAAGTTTCACTGCTTTATGAATACTCTCATGAACCTGCACAAGTTTATGTACAGATTGCAATTATAGACTCAAAGCACCAGGTCATCTTAATACATATTAGAAAAAGCAATCTAACATTTTTAATATGCAAATATTTTTTCACTTCAAAATACAATAAAAATTAGTAAACCAAAACACAGTAAATTATTGTTGTGCAGTTTTATCAGTGTTATACAGGAGACCCGAGATTGTATACCATCTGAATTCTTTAATCCAGATTTGTCTATTTCTTTGTCTTGCCGCTCACATACAAAATAGGGAACAGAAATCCTTAAAAAGGAAAGAAAAAATAGCAAAGAAAACAAAACACGATAAATCCCAAGACCCAATTGATGGCATAAATGTAGATTATCACCATGTCCATGTCAAATCCCCAACCACGGCTATCGTCCTCAAAGTCCATATAATCCATTCTGTGAGCAGCATGTGGAAAATGCCTTCGTGTAAAGGAGTCTGTACTCTGAAAACCTGCTGAATAAATATAATAACAATTTGATAAAATAGCTTATGGAAAATAATTTGGTTTTATAACCTTTAGAACTATGCATTCCAATACATGGAAATGAAAATGCATAAAGGAAAAGAAGGAAACTTGTGTGGGTTAATTCAGGGTCCCCCAACCTTTTGGGCACCAGGGACCAGTTCTTTGGAGAGAGGTTTTTCTATGGGTCCGAAGGGGTGTAGTTTTGCATGCTGCCTGCATCCGGTTGCTGACATGCCATGGGCCAGTGCCAGTTCATGGACTGGGGGTTGAGGACCCCTTAGTTAATTTAGGGTTTCTATAATCTTTACTAGAAACCAAGAGTGAAGTAGTAAAGACTCCGAATTTTCAATCAAAAGTCCTGTAGCCATAGAGCAATAGCACAGCCCATAGTGCTTTACAGCAGCGATCTCCAACCTTTCTGGCTCCACGGACCAGCATTGGCAAGAGCAGTGAGCGATGGCCAAGGGGGATGATTTTGCATGTGCAACCTAGATCCCCTGATTGCGCAAATGAAGCTTCACACACTCACCTGCCGTTTGTGTAGCCCAGTTCCCTTTATTTAAACGAAAGACTTCATTGTGATCTCAATATATCCATTAATATATATTAATGGCTAACCTTATCAATTGTACTGATAATATCCTATGCTGTTGCTACTAATTAACTATAATTATAATGAAACCAATTACACGATAATTTGCTTAAATCTATAAAGAGAGCTTGTAACCAACCCACTTTAGGCTTACATTTCCTTGCTTCTTGTACTGAATCTGTCAAACAATCAGTTTGGTATAATTGTGTCTCAATAGCTAAGTTAAATGTACCTTTTGAGAAAAAAATCCTCTCCTTCAGGGGTGATGCATAGCAATATGATGGTATCCATCTTTAAATTTTAAATGGGCCAAATAAGAGATTCACTACTGTGTTTCCCCGAAAATAAGACTCTGTCTTATATTTTTCTGAACCCTGAAATAAGAGCTGGGCCTTATTGCCATGCGCTCAAAAGTCTGATTGGGCTTATTATCAGGGGATGTCTTATTTTGGGAGAAACAGGGTAGAAGTTCTGGCCAGGTCTGAATGGTGAGAAACATTTATTCATTTGGCACATCCAGGACAACTGATAGACTCAATGTGGTTTCAAAGGGAACTTGGTGGTTTTCCCCCCTGAAGTATGGTGCATGGTTCAGTTAAGGCCTTGGTTGCAGCATGGAATGAAGCTCATTATCCAGTGCCTTTTTACTCAAGATTCAGTTGAGTTATAGTTACACTTGTGATTGACTACTGGAGTGTTCAGGATCCGAATGCACCAACCATCCTGGACTTCTCAGATCTCTTGGCAGTCTTTGATATCATTAACCATCTGGACTGGCTTCAAGGACTGGGAGTGGGGAGAACTGTTTTATAGTGATTCTGTTTCTTCTTCCATAGTGGTGGACAAACTTCCTGATTCTAGGCCCTTTGTAAGTAAGTGGTTTGGGTTTCTCACTGCTTCTCTTTTAGTATCTACATAAATCTTCTTGGTAAGGTCATTTGACAATAGAGTGCAATTATCATCAGCACGCTGATTGTACCCAGTTGTATATTTTCATTCCTGTCTGGGACAGTGATGCTGTTCAGGTACTGATTCAGTGCCTGGAGTCTATGAGGCCTGGATGGGGAAGAATAGGCTGTCACTCAGCCCTAATAAGACAAACTTGATAGGTGTGAAAGACCAGTCCACACATCAAGGTCCAAATAAACCGATTTATTACTAAAAACCTATGCATAAGAATATTTTAATCAACAACTAGATCCTAATGGAACTAGATAAGTCAATGAAATTCTAGGGGGTTGGATTTAGTCCATTTGTAGCTAAATAGGGATTCTAGGCTGCTGCCTCTTTTGAACTCTGTGCTCTAGTTCTGCTACTCATTCTGCTACAGACTTTGGATCTTTTTGAAAAGGGAAGCTCATTTTATTGCTAATTTTGTTTTTATTGTTATAGTTGTGACCCACCCAGAGTTATGATACATGAGATGGGTGACTATATATGTTTCATTAAGAAACAGGTTCAGTCTCAACCATAGAAGATAGAGTGACCATTTCTTTAGAAGGCCATTGACTCTGGGGCTGTACCATCTTAATGTAATAATAGAGAACAGAGTAGCAATTTGGAAGTGCTTCTGAACTCATGGCTCCTGCTGAAAAAGCAGATGGAGACCATTGTCAAGAATGACTTAATCTGGCTCTACTAGGGCAACTACTGTGGTTCTTATTCTCAAAATGAGGCACTGCATATGGTCACTCACAGGTTTGTTCCCTCCAGCTGGATTACTGTAATTTGCTTTATGTGGAGCTGCCTATGCAGAGCACCTGGAAATTTAGTTGATGCAAAATGCAGCAGCCCATATGTTTGCTGAGAAGCCTCATCATTATGATATATTTCTGCTGAAGGCACTGAATTGACTTCTAGCATGGTTCTGTGTATAATTCAAGATTTAAAATTCACATCCCAAGCAAATTCCACTATCCTGCTCAGTCTACTTGACCAGAAGATCCCTGTGGAAAATCTCCACCTTCTAAGAAATAAAATGGGAGGGTGCTCAAAAGAAGGTATTCTCTGTGGTAGCTTGCATTTATTGAATTGCAGTTTTGACTAAATTGCTGATGCTCCTAAACTAACAAATCTTTGAGACTGACATAACTTATACATTTCTTACACAAATAAAAATATCACTATGCGGTGCCATTTCACATTTGTCATCTTCCTAATTCAATATGAAAAGTGGTCTTTCCACATCTACACAAAAAGAAGAAAAACAGGTCATTCTATTTGCTTGGCTGAGAAACTTCACATGGTCCTCTAAAATGTTTTCATTCAGGATGGTTTGAATTTACTAACAAATGAACTCTTAATATAGAAACAAAGAAAACCGATGGCAGAAAAAGACCCAGTGGTCCATTAAGTCTACCCTTTGAATTTTTGTTTTCTTTTTAATTTCTTTTTATTTATAATATCCCATTCAAATGATTAAATTATTCAAGTCAATCAAGACATCATATGTAACAATAAATATTTTATTCTAAATTTGTCAAGTTTAATTTCACAATATAGAAATGGGGCTTGATATTATCAGAGTGGCATTATCTCAAACATATTTGATATACTATGTTAGTGTAGCTTTTAAAATTTAAATTACAAAGATAAATATGTTTGATTTTATATCCGTCTTTTGCAAGCTCTTAAGAGTGTTTCAGATTTGTGCTGGCTTACATCCTAAAGATTATGCCTCTGTAACCTGTTTTTTAATTTGATTTCCAAGAAATGCATTTGTAGCTACAGCTGAAAACACTTTACTATTTACTGACCACATAGAAATCCTCTATATAATATATCCTCTAGAGAACTCAAATCAAATTGGCCACAAGTGATTCTTTTATTTATTTCCACTCTTACAGAAAACAACACACAAATATGCCAGGGGCTATTTTTGCGTCATCATCTTAGAATCTTCTTGTAATCTCTAATCAAGGCATAGTTATGCAAACACTTAGTGATATTTTATGATATGTTGATTCAGCTGAGATTTGATTGAATAAATGTAATAGTTGATTTGTATCTCTGTTGGTTTTACTTTAAGCAAGTCTACATTAAATTTACCCTAGATTAGACTTTATAATGTAATCATTCTTCATTCAATAGTAATTTTATTACTGTAATTGTTTTTGCTGTAAGAACCCGAGATATATCTAATATTGTATTAGTTAAATGCCTGACTCAATTTTTCTCACCTGAGAACATATGGCGTCAATCAAATAATGAAAACAAACACAATCACAAATCTGAAGTGTAAGTTATAGGCTCACATTTTTAAAAACTTCAAAATTTTAACACATGCTCTGGCTTTAAGATCTGCATCATGTAAGCATGGTGAAGATATTCTGCAATCTCGAGGAGTGAAATTTAAATGAGCCTTGATAGATCTGAATATTGCTGAGTGATTAGATCCACCGATGCCAATAGTTTATGGTTCAAACTATGTGGTTATGAATAAGCAGAAAATTTTTCAGATGGCAAATTTTTCTTAATTTTATTTTTCATAAATATTTTAATATATTTTTACTTGTATTTTTTACCCTGATTCTTAAAGTTAGGTTATATAATGATCCAATTCAAATTAAGACTCTTATGTTTTCAGATTCTAAAATCTACTTCTTATGTGTAATGTTGAAATAAAGAATTCCAAAGTGAGCTGCATTTACTGAACTGAAAAGAGTTGGGCTTTGCTCCAAGCATGGAACTGAGATTCAATTAACAGTCTGCTCCCATCTTCTTTCCTTCAGCTCCTTTCATTTCCTTGCATTGATTTTTGTAGCATTTAAGAAAGGAACAATTCTACCCTACCCACCCCCAGTAAAGAAAATGATAGTCAAAAATCCATTAGATGACATTAAGGAAGATGATGCAAAATGATTACAACAACAACATAGCATTTTCGTTTTATTAAGAACAAAAGAATGGCACACAGCGAAGTGATGAAAAATATAATGGATATTATTTGTTCTAACTTGCTCTTCAAAGCGGGCCAACATTTTAGAACATTCTCAGCAACATCTGCATTTTTCAGTTAAAAAGTATTTTTATCAAGTGAGATTTACCCTTGTATGATAATTGGGCAAAGCAATTTATATTTAGACGTGAGTATGGTGTGATGTTGAGAAAATCACGTGGAAGACAGTCACTCAAATTCCTTTTAGGCTTTACATAGCCACAGCTGTTAATGAACATAACTAATATGGGTGAAGCTTTATATAAGAAGACAAAAGAAAAAATAGATACCATCTGAAAGTTCTATTGAGATGAAAATATTAATCAAGCAATTTTTAAAAGATGAGTACCGTAAGTATGAAATGCAATATTAGCATTAAGAACAGAGGAAGCAGATATATAACTGTGTATCTGCTCCACTGCTCTCTATGAGCCATGGTCGTGCAGTGGTTAGAGTGCAGTACTGCAAGCTACTTCTGCTGCCTGCCGGTTGCCTCCGATTTGGCAGTTCAAATCTCTACAGGCTTAAGGCTGATTCAGCCTTCCATCCTTCCAAGGTGGGTAAAATGAAGACCCAAATTATTTGGGGCAATATGCTGACTCTGCAAACCACTTAGAGAGGGCTGTAAAGCACTATGAAACAGTACATAAGTCTTTATTGTTATTATTGGTAACTCTCCAGGTTCCCAACATAGGACATTTCCATAATCTGTTATCTAATAATTTTTACTTTAGATGCCAGAGATTAAAGTTAATAATATCTACATGTAAATCATCCTGAATTGTTTTCACTGACCAAGCATTGATAATATTACATCTTGGGAAGGAGAATCATTCCCCTTGGAACCAAGATAGTGGAGAGAGAGGAGCCACATTCAGGCTATCCTCTTGACTGATTTTGTCTTTTCCTCTCTGTGTGTATGCAAAAGATTGATTTTTTTTTTTCATTTTAAGAGTTTCTACCTGGATGGAAGCTGTTTATATTGGAAAGTCAGTGGCTCAAGGATAGATCAGACTATATCAAAGATCAGCATACCAAAGGCATTTGTGGTTTTGCTCTATTCGTTTTCCTGACGTTGTTTTACTTGTTGCATTTATTGTTTCCCAGCATTTTGCAATATCTTGTTAGTTGTGCCTGCGGAGCCAATTTTGGTTGGTTGCATTCTGTGATGCGGTTGCAGACTGGACAACCATTTTTTGGTTTAGGAGGCTGATTTTGAGGACTTGTTTTTGGGAAGATGGCTGTTGCTGAGGTCTGGCGTGTTGCTGGATGCTAAAGAAAGGCTGTTACGGATTGCTATGGAATGTTTCTGCCAGACACTCTTGCTTTCAGGGCTTCTGTTGGAATTTTTGCTGGGGATTCTGCTGTTGGATGTCTTTGGTGTTGCCTGGTTTCTCCTAAATTTCTGAGTTTCTTGCTTTGAGGGATGGTGTGGATGGCTCCAACAAGGCAGGATGAAAGAATGGAGGAAGAAATAACGTGATTCAGTCTTTCTCCACCTGTTTTTAAACTCCTTGTCTTTAAGTGTTTTGTGAACGGACAGTTGGCTCCTTGGTAAAGGTGGGAAGGGAGCCTTGCTGTAATGTGTGTATATGTTTTGTAGTAGATGGGGAGGTAGTGGCTGCATATTCTGATGATGCTGAGAACTGGGGCATCTGGCTTCTCTGGATGGCTGAGGATGATACTGGGAAGTTCCCGATCCTAGGTCCTAAAGCCTGGTGTGGGGGAATGGGCTTCCATGGGTGGGAGAAGGAGATGGGCCACAACATCACGGTGATATTAGGCATGGAAAGGTATGGCAGGAGACTGGAAATTATAATAGACTTAAGAACGTCAGTTTAACCAATTAAGGACATGTAGAAAAGAAATGTAAAGGATTTCAAAGAAGGAACTCCTTTGACAATCTACTGCCAATAGTAGCTACCCCATGTTTCCTTTAAAATAAGACCCAGTCTTATATTTTTTTGGGGGGGGGGCTACAAAATAAGTACTAGGGCTTATTTTCGGGGGGTGTCTTATTTTTTCCCCATATACGGAAGGCCTACTTCTTCTGCTTCCTTGCAGCTGCAATAGGGCAGGCGACTGCACAATGCGCCAATGCTGCATGAGGTGAGGGGGTGAAGTTGCCCCATGCACCCCACACTGGCTTACCTCAGGGCCCTGCAGCCAGGCCATCCACGCACCAACACCTGCCTTGCCTCGTGACGGTGGCTCCAGCAGCCGTCCAGCAGGACCCCATTTGGCCACTGGCCCACTTCTTCTGCTTACTTGCTGCTGCAATGCAGCAGGCAAGCTGAGAGATGGTGGGACGGAATGGGCGGCCAGCCTCAGGAAGCTTGTCTTCACATGTCTCAGCTTTCCCATGGCCTGCACAGCACGTCTGGGATCGACTGTGTTCCCCACCACATCTGTGCCTCCATATGCTGCCGGTGCTACCACATGAACTCGAGCCTCCTGCGGCCAGCCGCCTGCTCCAGCCTGACTCTTGGCTTTCCCACATCTTGCGTGGCATATCCGGATTGTGTGCCTCTGCCTGCTGCTTGGACAGGTAATCAATTCACTTGTGCTGTGCAGGCTGCAGCTGCTGCCAGACACCATTGGCCCCCGCGCCCTCCAGTGCTTGCCATGCCCCCTGCTGATGACGACCTTAAATAGGCTTATTTTTTGGATAGGGCTTATATTAGAAGCTTGCTAACAATCAGGCTAGGGTTTATTTTTTTGAGTAGGTCTTTTTTCAGGGAAACAGGTATTAGGATAAATACTACAAATACTAGATGAAAAAGTGTATTTTGCAATGCTTTGGGCAATATGTATAGTACCTATACATCCTTTTTCTAAGTATTTACATTTAGATTACAAATGACATTAAAACAGGAATTTGATATGTAATCAACATGGAGATATAATATGCTTCTTTATTCCCTATATTTTACTATAGATAGTCCTTGACTTACAACCATAATGGAACTTGCTCATCATCATTGTAAAACAGTCATAAATTGGGTCAAAAAAGGTACTACACAGATTTTGCTGTCAATTTATCCTGGTATGTTAATTTATATTGGAAAATAATGCTAATTTTGTACTACAGATTATTTCTTTTCAATATTGATTTTAAGAAACAATTATCTAGAAAAGTAAAGAAGAAATTAAAAAAGAAACTTAATAATGAGAATATAGACTGTTAAGAAAAAAATCACAAATGTATGGCGCATTAAAACTTATGTACTCTGAATGTTTTGAAAGTCTAGAAAGGTGAGAAAAGAAATATAATCCATTATGTTTAAAATATAACCCACAGAGCCTTTGGGAGGAATGACCTAAAAGACTTTAGAGACACTATAAATATTTAATCAGTTGTAAGAGATACAATTTAGAAAGAAGAGATGGCAAGTAATTTCCCAAAAAGTATATAGCATTACAGAGATACTCTTTAAGGATTTTGCTAAAAGCAGCTAACTGAATATAACTTGATAGAAATGCACATAACAATTCCCATTTTAAAAATAACGGGGATTGTTTTAATTATGAATATTTAAATTAGAGGGGAAAAAAGGAAAAGTCTGTTAAGAGTAAACTATAGTTTAAAACTTAATCTAACAGAAAACATGATGTATTTTGAAGGCAAAAAAGGACATATAAATTAATACTACAACATTACCAATGTTTTCCTAATATTATTTGTTAACACTGGAAAACCGATATCTAGTGAAATATCAATTGACAAGACAAAAACTATGTCAGAAATTATGAATCTTTTTTGGTGAATCCTAATTTTCATTAATCTTAAAGATACATTTTAGCACTTCTAAAATGTGGTAATATTTTATATTTCCAGTAGTTTGAAGGATGGATTTACATTCAAATATATATAATTTATGTTTAGGAAATGTTTAATAAGGAGGAAAATAAGTGTTGAACAGAGAAGGGTATCACAGGCAGTAAGTTGAATGTATTAAAGAAAACATAGTATGTATCACTTTCAATTGACTACAAAAAAAGTCAGCCTTCTAAATCGTATTTTGCACAAGTTCAGCTTTATTTAATTTTTCTTCCAATTTTCAAAAAGGTGTTTTGAAGCTGGAAAGATTCCCCCAACTAACAATTAAAAAAGATTTTGAATCTGAATGAGGAAAGTGTAAAAGTTAGGATTATTATTGTAATACCTGTTGAAGTAGACATTCTAGAAGCATGAAGACTGCTGTTCACAGCAATGCTCACCTTGATCTTATTAATAAACAAATAGCTGCCAGCACACTGGTTGGTATATAATATTTTTCTACTTTTGACTGAAGCTTCGAAATGATCACTCATAAGAATTTCTCAAAGGATGAAATCCTTTTATTACAAAGATTTTCTAAAATATGAGTATCTCAGACAAGTCTTTGGTTCTGGTTAGTTTTGCCTGAAGATAAAGTAATAAATGTACCATAGACCACAGAAAGTTCCTCCTACTTTCAGTCTCAAAACACCAGTCTTGACCCTCCTAATTAATATTCTGCTTTGGGGAACAGTTTTATATAAAAGTGGCCGGACTTAAATCTTTCATTAAAGAGTTTGGATATTTTAGAATGGCGTGTCAAATAATGCTAAACCAATACCAGTCTCAGATTCAAATATTCAGTCACTAATTCACATTCTGACAGTGCCAACAAAAAATCTGGAAGGTTCTAAACCACTGTTAGCAGAATACCTTTTGCTTTCATTTGTCATCAGTCATGAAGTAATAAAGATATTTTAAGCTAATAAATTCCAAGATAGCTGATAACCCCCAAAACATACAGATCAAATAGATTAGGAGTAGGGCTACAACAATTTTAAATGTAGCTTTCACATTACACTTTTAGTACTATAAAATTGGGTGGACGCCTTGTAACTGTCATGCTGGAGGCAACTATTACACATCCCATGGACTGCAAAAATAACAAACAAAAAAATCCTAGGCCGAACCTCACTAAAAATATCACTTGAAGCCAAGATTGCTATACAAAAACGGTCATGTCATGAGAACTGATTCACTAGAAAACAATCATGCTGGGAGTGATCAGTGGATAACAGAGAAGGGAACTCCCTATTACCAGCTGGCTGGACGTTATAAAGGATGACACCGGGATGACCATGGTGGATCTGAAGGAGGCAGTGCGAGACAGAGGGGTTTGGAGAGTACTGATCCATGGAGTGGTCAAGGATCAGACATGACTGATTGGCTGACAATGATGATTCTAAAGTTAGACGACTCTTTATAGAAGGCAGTAGCAGGAAAAAAATAAATTTTAACATGATTCCCAGAGATAGAAATATCCCACTGATCATTGCCTATTTCTATACCTATAATAGGAGAAGTGAGCAGCCACTTGATGTTCTTCTGCACCAAATCCTAACGCTGCTTTAAGTTCCTCTCCAATAATCTAGAAGGCTATTCATTTTGTTTTTTGCATTATGAAGAATTACTCTTTACTTTATTAAGCTTATTATGCTTATTATTTAGCATTTCATGATCTGGTTTGAAATTTTCTTCTATTTTTGTAGCCAGTAACCTGCATATTCTTGCTTAAAGTGGTGACTTACTATTATGTCATTCAGAGCATTGTTTTACCTATATTTGTTTGTTTCTTCATAGTTAGAAGTTTCTTTTCATCTCCTCAATGTTTATGCAGCCTTTATTTTTACTTGTATTTATTCTTCTGTATTGTATCTCAGCTCTGTCTCTTATTCCTTCGCCTACGACAGCCAAATTCATCACAATATCTTGCTGGCTGGGCAACAACTACTATATACCTGGTGTACTAGCTAGCAGAAAGCTTATCTGTCATTTTAATGGAGCTACCACGGTTTTTAATAGATTCTGCTGTCAGATGTTTGTTGATATTTGTTTGCAATTAACTTTTACTCAATTTTATATAAAGTTCTAATGCAAGTAAGCAATACTATCTTCTGATCTCCATAACTGCCTGTAAGCATACCTTATTACTCGATGCCTTTCTGATGTACTGTTGCATATTTGCAACTGTAGGTCTTTAAACAGTTACCTATGCATTCAACAGTTCACCATTCTTACCACATAGGCAATAACTGTTTTGAGGTTTTGCATCAACTCAAGGAAATAAGAAATGTCATGAGTTTCCCTTTTAGATACCTGCACATTGAAATAGGATATCTTTCTGAATAAACAACTCAGCTAGAATGTTCTGAGAGTGTCTACTCAGGCATGCAAATATATAATGTAAATTCAAACAAAAACTCAATTTGTATTATTTCTACTGAAATCCTATATAGCAGTGATGGCTAATCTTTTTGCTACCGCATGCCAAAAGCGGGGGGAGCACCGAGGGGGGACATGTGTACGCATGCCCACATTCATAATTCAATGCCCCCCTCCCTTTGCGCTCCCCCCACTTTTAGCACATGATGGTACGGTGGGCCTGCTAGACCCGCGAAAATGGCCTCCCCCCCAAGGTGGCCTTCCAGAGGCTGGAAACAGCCCGTTTCCTGACTTCTAGTGGGCCCAGAAGGCCTGAAAATTAGCTGGCCAGTGTGCGTATGCACGCTGCAGCTAAGCTGGGGCAATGCTCGTGTGCCCACAGATAGGGCTCCGCTTGCCACCTGTGGCAGCGTGCCATAAGTTCGCTCTCACGGCTATATAGTTTATGATATTACTTTCAGAATGGGCATAGATAAAATTTTATTTTAAAAAATCATAGAGAATAAATTATGATTCATGCATATCGTTGAACATTTAACTTTTAAGTTAATGAATTTCTAAGGTAAAATAATCATTAATAATTTACTTACCACCAATAACTCTGAATACTTTTTTGCAACTAGGGAGAGGGCAATTTGCTAAATTTGATTTTTGAAAATTTTCCTTTAATTTTGAATATTCCATTGGAAATAAAGTTTCTGTGGAATTATTCAGTTCTACAATAAACAAGAAGAAAAAACATAAACATGTTAGCAATCTTTATTTAGTAATGAAAATATTGATATCAATTTTCCATTGTTTTTATGAAAATTTAAAAGAGAATCAGTTCTTGAAGTTAAGTCTGTTACTTTCCAGAAGTATTTATTATATCCATCAAGATGTATGAGACAATCTCGAGAATCATGTGATGAACTCTTAGATAACCTCTTTTATCTTTTTGAATAGCTGCCAACTGTGCTACCTGGCAAATGAGATTTGTAACTTTTGGCTGTTTCTTTTTTTTTTAAAAAAGCAAAGTTTTATTGGTTTTTGTAGGAAAAAGGTAGTGGAGAATTTTTATACAAATTGTAGTTTTTTAAAAAAGGGAGAAACAGAGTTACAAAGAAAAAGCACTCAAAGATATAATTCAAGGGTTATAAAATAATAGGC
>JANHFK010001694.1:405925-417416 GCA_036250565.1 Sibynophis collaris
TAAACTTGCTGTAAACCGCCCCGAGTCCCGCAAGGGAGAGGGGCGGTCTATAAATCGAATAAATTTAATTTTAAATACCCTAAATTATTTTAGGGAACAACCAAGGTCAACCAGCCCAGCTATAGATTTAACAGATGTTGGCTTGGGACTGACCGCCATAGTAAGAGATCTAAGAGAAAGGGAATATGGAAAGTATACTAATTGACAACAGGGTACAAAGGAAATGCCAGTTTAGAACTTTATAAAGAAAAAAAACTTTAAACAGATGATTTCCATTGGCTGTTGATCTGCACGAGTCTTGAGATTGTGCCATCGCCAAATGACCCCTGACACTGGAATCTCCATGAAGTTGGAGAAATCTTAATACGGTATTTAAGCTCATTTTCTGATTTGTAATATTTTGAGCAGAAGTCCCTTCATCTGTAGTGGGCCATCACCACTTTGTGGTCTAATTGGAGTATATTTTCTTTTGGATTGATTTTTTAAAAACAATTGTCAGGCTGTTGTTACTTCAATCTGAAAATCTCTATGTATTCTGAATGCACAGTATAAAATCTGAAGTTAAAAAGGGTTAAAACTTTAAATACCTTTATCTCTATTTTCATAGATCTGAGCTGAAGGGAATTTTGGGGGGGAAAGAACTAAGAACATTTCAGATAGATAGACAAACATAGGAGGACGTATCAGGAGGTTCAGCTTGATGGATGGCAATTTATTGTAATTATTAGTATTTTTTTTAAACTGGGAAATCATGAAAAAGGGAAGCTGCCAGACAGAATTTGGTTAATTCCTTATTCATAACAGAAAGGTAAGATAAAGGTAGAACATCAAAAGAATTAAAATCCTCCTGAGTGGTTATGAATCCTTTTTAGTAACAGTGCAATGAATACACAATTACTCTTCTGTTTTATTTTTCTGCAGCATAATTTGTCATTTGCACATGTACGCAATGCTTGTTATTCGGATGTATTTAGGTTGGGGTTAGAAAGGACAGAAATTGAAGACCATTCAAGTTATAAAAGACTGGATTAAGATATAGCAGAGGTAAATCGCTTGAAGGCTCTACCTGAACAGATGATGCCTATGAGTAAAGAAATTTACATAGTTAAAAGCAGGGCATCTTAAGGGCAGTTAATTTTAGCCAGGCTCAGTTGGATTCATAGATATTCCATTCTGATCTCTTATGTTTGCCAATCTGAAGCTGAGATAGAAACATGAAATCTTTTTTTATCAGGCGAAATTACCATCTATCAGTGCTGCTTATTCCAGCATATAAGTTTTTATTACTCAGAGAGAAACCAACAGTTTGAGTGGAGGGCGCTATAGAAGCATTACAAGATTGCTTTGGGGCGTTTTTAAAAAAGCGGCATCAGATAACCAACATATAAATGTAGAGGAGTATGCTACCACTGTGTCTGCATATATTCAAAAGTGCATTGCGGATGTCTTGTCCTTAAAAACGTTGTGAGGGCTAATAAAAAACTATGGATCACATGTGAGGTTTGCAAGATTTTGACAGCACAGGCTTTTAAAACTGGCGACATGCTGGCACTTGGAACAGCCAGAGCCAACTTGATAAAGTACCATAAAAAGAGCAAAGCAGGCCAATTGTCAGAAAGTTCAGAACTTTTCAGGACCCGATAAACACCAAGCATATATGACAAAACATCCAGGCCATTACAGATTATAACAGTGATGGCGAATCTTTTTGGCACCAAGTATCCAAAGCAGAACATGCGTGCATGCGCATGTGCCAGAATACCGGAAACCCAAAGACCAGCTGGCCAGCGTGTGCATGCCTGTTTTCTGGCTGTTTTTCGTGCTGTATTCTGGGTGTTTATTCTTCCATGGAAAATGGCCTGTTTTGGGCCATTTTTTGGGCTGTTCTCAGGCCGTTTTCCTTGCGAAGGCCAGCTGGCTGGCGTGCACTGGGAACCAGAAAAGCAGCTGGCATTGGCATGCGTGCCCACAGAGGGGGTTCTGCGTGACATCTCCGGCACACGTGCCATAGGTTTGCCATCATGTTAGGTGGCTCCATCGTGTTGTAAGGGTGACACAGACTTTTAAAATGAGCTGAACACATGTTTTGGAATATTTGAGGCATCAAATAGCATCCCTGCGAGGAAAGTTGTGCCCCATCCTGAGGAGCAAGTGCTTAGGTTTGATATTAAAGCAGCAGTCCCAGATAATATCCCTAGGTGTGTTCTTAGGGAATGTGCAGACGAGTTGGTTTGTCTTCTTACAGATATTTGCAATCTTTCACTGCAGCAGGCAGTGGTCTCATCATGTTTTAAAACGCAGTCAATCAGTTCACTCCAGATAATTCCAGGAAATGCCACTTTTTTTTGTATAAAGTTTGAGCTTAGAGTGCAAAATCTGAAATTTTGCACAATTACAAAACTCTGAAACATCACAGAAACTATCTGTAAAATGTTTTCTGATGGAAGTATTCAAGAGTATGACTTGCAGTGATGCCAAAATAATGACACTTTAATGAAAAAGTGGAAGTTGAACTATGGGTATAATTTTAAAATCATTGGACTGGGGCAACATTTATTTTCAATGATTGCTACAAATCAAATATTAATGAAATAAGATTAAGGCATCTATGGGGCAATTTATTTCATCACTGGAACTTGCAATTCTTCACATCTGTTCCTTAGATTATAGTCTGTACAATTACATCTTTTTATAAAAAGATTTATTGGTCAACATTAACCATTTTTTAAAAGCTGTCTTTGTCACCAGAAAAGAGAGACCGTTAATAAGATAGATTGAACAAGATCTATTTCACTGTGTGAATTGTTTGCCAATGTCAATGTTCCTTTAAGAAGGCCCTGATGAAAAAAGGAGAGAGAGGTAACAACACAAAAACATCCCAACATACTATGTAACTTCGTTTTCCTTCATTCATCAATGAGGAGAAAAGCTCTGAGAGCCAGTTTGTCTAGTGGTTAAGGCACCAGGCTAGAAACCAGGAGACTTTGAGTTTGACTTCTACCTTAGGCATAAAAACCAGCTGAGTTATTTTGGGCCAGTCATTCTCCCTCTCAACCAACTCATCTTGCAGGGCTGTTATTGTGAGAAAAAAAGGAAGAGGAAGGAATATTGTGTATGTTCACCACCTTAAAATATATATATATAAACATTATAAAGGGAGGATAAAAATAAATAAATAAACATAGGTGCCTGCAATCAGAAGGCTGCCCTGTTTCTCTGGAAGAGGCTTTTAAGTGCATAACACACCCTTGAGAGCCAAGGCCTGTCTTAATCCAGAATTTTGCTCTGACAGTACTTTGCTAGAGTCCTCAGAGATGCTTATGGACAAGAGATACTCCTACTCCTCTCTCATCATTCTTTCCCTGAAACTGGCATTTCAAAGCATGCTGTAGGGCAAAAAAAAAGGGGGGGGGGGGAGTGAAGAAAACTAGAAAAGAAGTAAAAAGGATATAAAATAGCTTTCAATTTTCTTTATAGCAGTTTTACGTATAGGTTTACCTCTTGCTCTATGATTATAATGTATCCCTCTTTTTTCTATATTCTGTTTAAACTTCAAACCCATAAATCTTTTTTTTTTTTAAACATCTATGAAGGATTACCAGTCAGCAATAAATGTAGCTATTTATTTTCTCTGGTATGGTCAGTTTATCAATTACATCATTTTCACCAATTATTCCTTCATTGCGTTTAATAGCAAATCTTTCCATTTTTGTGCCTGCTATTATAATCTTCATGCAGTTAATCATGAAAAAAAAAAGTTCCCAACTGCTTGTCCACCAGTCCCCAAAAAACCCCACTCACTTTAATTGTAAATTCATCTTTAAAAATCTTCTGATTTAGTTTGCGTGATTGAGTCCAAATTTTTCTGGCTTTTTTGCTTTTTATCCTCCTCAATGATAAAATTACCCTTCGTGCTGTTCACATTTCCAACATACATTTGAAATACCTTTATACATTCTAGATAAATTTTCTGGTGTCATATATCAACGGTACATCATTTTATAAAAATTCTCTTTAGGATTACAACAGTCTAAATCAGGGGTCTCCAACTTCAACTCCCACAAAGTGGTCTCATCATGTGGGGGCTTCAACTCCCACAAAGCTTTGCTGGCTGAGGAATTCTGGGAGTTGAAGCCCACAAGTCTTAAAGTTGCCAAGGTTGGAGACCCTTGGTGTAAATTTTAGTCTCTTCAACCACATATTTTCCTTTTGTTCCATCTGTATATCATAATCAAAGCATTAATCCCACTTTACCTTCCCCTTCACTTTCCCCTTCCATCATGCTAACATGATTTCTTCCATCCTTGGTTTCCCCTTTGAGATTTTAAGGCAGCCTAAGGAACCCTAGACTTTGTTTCCAATCATAAAAGGAAAACATTGGTAATACATGAATATAAGTGTGTTTGGAGTTAGTGTCAAGTGAAAGTGCAGAGAGGAAGAATTTGCAGCCAGGGAATGGAGCAGCTGTCAGGATAAAGTTCAGCTTAGCAGGTGACTGGTGATGAAGAAGGATCAGGTGTGGATTTGAGCAAACCATGGACACAAGAGCTGAAAGGGCAAGCAGAGCCCAGCAACTGGCATAGATGTTGAGTGCCTACAGGCAGCCAGCAGCTGGTACAGCACCTTCCTTCCCTTCTCCCTCCCTGCCAAAAAAACAAACCGAAAGATTGTGCAAAGCAATGCTGCAGCCACAGTTATGAACAAAAGCAACAGAAACTGATGGAGCTAAATATTGGATAAAACTATTATAATTTGGGCAACAAATAAACAGACATGTTCATAGAACTTTTAGGAATTAGATACACACATAGGCATAGACAGTCCAGATATATTATGTGGTATATGTTTTCTGATACAATAACTGTTGGACTAGAAGACCTCCAAGGTCCCTTCCAACTCTGTTATTCTATTCTATTCTATTCTATTCTATTCTATTCTATTCTATTCTATTCTATTCTAGATACGTTTGTTAAGCTTTTTGTGTAACAAAAGTCTGTATGGTAGCACATGAGTGGCCGCCTGTACAATCTCTTCAAAGAACCCTGTCAGGGATGTTTTCACTGTCTGTTTGGGGTTTTCCAGCCTGAATAATTTATAATCATCCATCAACTTGGCCAGTTCACTTCTTTCCCTTAAGTAATAGTCCTTTATGACCAGCTCAAAAGGATTGATACAAATACTTGATGGATACCGCTGAATGCTCTATTAAGAAACTTGCCCGTTTTCTATTTTCTAACCAGATAACAGTTCTTAAAAAGATGGATCTTTCCCCCATAATCATGACATTTTCTCACAATGGAGATGAGATTATTGATCTTCTCAAAAACCTCTGAAATTTGGTGATGTAGAATTTTACCTGGGGCAGAATACATGCTGATTTTCATTTAATCTGGTTTGTTCCTTTATCTTTTTAGCTATTTTTCTTTGGCTATCATTTCTACTAATTTGCTATCCAGCCTATAATTTTTCAGATCTTTTCTGGGTCACTTTTTAAAAATTGCTTTCATATTGCTTCCTTCCAACTTAGCCCAATTTGAAGAACAAGTTGTACATTTGTGCTGGGAACTCAGTGATTTTATAACTGAGGTCTTTATGGACGCTCATGGAATGCTATCAAGATCGGATGATTCGTGTCAACATAGCTGACCAGATTTGCTTGTCACAAGTTTCTTTGCAAAGCTGATACTCTAAATATAGGTGTTTTATCTTTCTTAAGAAACAAAAAAAAGAAAAGGTTTCTACATTTAATCCTAGCAGCTTTTCTCCCAAGGCCACTTTATTCCTTTTGTAATTTTCTCACAATTTTAAAAGCCTTCGGGGGAAATAGGGAGGAAATGGGTAATCTTTATCAGTTTCTTTACTGTAAAGTGTAACTGGGGTCATATCCATTACAGTTAATTTATTTTATAAGACTAAAAATGTTTTGAGATGTCACCATATTTCTAACTATAGATCTTATTTTTTCCACATGAGCTGTTAATTATTGAAAATGTGGCAAGAAAAAATTGCTGGCGGCTTGAGCTATGTGTTAAATATATACTTTTAAATATCAGATCTATCCAATGTCTTTGTTAGATCCTGAGAAAAGGCTTTACTGCCTAGGTTTTCTAATGGGTGTAATATAAAAATATGCAGATGTGAGCAATTGCTTTCCATAGGCCACACTAGTGGAAGAATGCATTCATTTCTCTAGCTTAGCTATTTAGGGCTCAGAATTATGCAAGAATCTATGGGTTTTTTTCCTGTAAGAGAGCATTGCAGTCATTATATGCAATCATTATACTACTCCTTTTAATTTAATTTAATTTAATTTATTTATTGGATTTTTAAACCACCCTTTTCCTTTGCAGGACTCAGGGCGGTTTCCAGTCAATATTAAAAAACATCAAATACAAAATTTAAGAACAATTAAAAGACTATTAAACTAGATTGAATATCCCTTAAAAACCCACGTTAAAACCCATTGTTGCAGATACTGTGCATGTTATCTCTCTGTTTGGAACAGAATATATTCATGGGTATATTTTTTACTGTCTTCAGCATTATCCTGTGTATTGTTTGCTTTTCCAACTTGAAATGCAATTGGATCAAATAACATTTAACATCTTAGGACTTGTCAAGTGATGGCAGAGCTGAGATGTCAATGTAAAAGCAACCAATTAAGAATACTAAGGATCACAGTGCTAAATGGAGACAAATGGTCCATTTGACTCAGTATTTTTTAAATGACACCTACAATGCTGACACTACTACTAAGTCAGTCTGAAGACTGGCACGGGCAATGTCTAATCCACAAACATTCACATGCTCAAGAACATGCCTAAAATAAACTGGGAAAATAAAACCTTAGCTTCTAGCTTATGTCTTTGCTCTAGGGAAAGCTAACCTTTGAACAATTAAATGTTGCTTATTAGGAGAGAATACAAATTGTAGAAGTTTGGGGAAGTGCCTTACAAACAAATTTTCCTCTTTTTTTAATCTACTATATGAAAAATGTGCCTTATGATCGTTTTTCATAGTTACGATCTTTACAGCATCCCCATGATCAAAATTCAGATGCTGGCTACTGGGTCGTATTTATGACCTTTGCTGTGTCCCACAATCATGTGATCACATTTTGCGACCTTCTGACAAGCAAGGTCTATGTGGAATCCAGATTGACTTAACAACCAGGTTATTAACTTATCAACTGCAATGATTCACTTAACAACTGTTGCAAGAAAAGTTGTAAAACTGAGGCAAAACTCACTTAACAAATGTCTCACTTAACAACATAAATTTTGGGCTCAATAGGTTAAGGACTACTTATACCAGTGATGGCGAACCTATGGCACTTGTGCCCAAAGTGGCACGCAGAGCCATCTCTCCAGGCATGCCAGCTGTCGCCCGTTGCTCTTCTGGATTCTGGTGTGCACATGCAAGCCATCCAGCTGGTCTTCACACATGCATGCATGCCAGTAACCAGAAGACCAAATGACCGGTGCACTGGCATGCGCTGGAAACCGGAAGCTTAGTTTCCCGGCACCCGCATCCGTGCCGGGAAACTGCTCTTACTGTTTCTGTCACTCCCATTTTGCGCACTTCCATTTTGGCATTCGGTGCTGAAAAGGTTCGCCAATACTGACCTATGCTATGCTATTCTATTATAATAGCCCCTAAGAATGATACTTATTAAAGACTATTTCTGCCTTTGTTTCCGTGACAGAATAAGCTTATCAGTGCGCATAAAGAATGTTAGCAGTATTGAGTAGCACAGTTGCTTTGATACTACTGGAGAATAAGAGATAGGAAGAACTTTGGTGGATCCCTTTTTATGATTCTAAGGTCAAGGATTTATATTCATCTACGCCTGAGAAGCAGAGCATTTAAATCTTTGTTTGAAACTGCCAACAACTTTTATCATCTTGTTGTTTATCTTCAGTTCTTCCAGTTTTCCAGTTAACATAGTCATTGTTTTCTTGAAGTTCCAAAAAAGCACTGTTCTATTTATATACTCCATATTGTTATGATTTAATTTCTGAGAGTATCCAGACCTCAAGAAGAAAAAACTATGAAATCGTCGTATAATAGCTGTTTTCTTAAATATTTTTCCCCCCAAAGGTCCATAAAAGAAGATAAGATTGTTCCCACCTTTATACTCTTTTGAAAGGCCCTGAAGGGGTGTGTGTGTGTGTGTGTGTGTGTGTGTAGGGTTTATTGGATTTTGAATCTAGGGTTTTATTTCTGTAAGCTGCCTGGAGTCACCATGAGTGAGTTGGCCATATAAAATTTGTAAATAAATAACTTAAGATGGTTAGCCTTTTAAAAATTCTTATCTCAAAACAGATTAGTCTGTATCCAAGGAGATGTCATATTTTTATAAGTAGTGGAACTCTATTGAAATCAGGAAGTTTTAGTTTGGATTATATATGCACAGGATTGCATTGTAGAGAAAAAGACTAATACATTCAATTTTAATTTATTACAAACTTTTTGTACATAATTGGGCCCAGTTTGGCAACAAACTAGAGGGAAGTTGATGCTCCTAACGTTAAATCATGCTTATGAAGGAACTCACAAATGAAATAATTCACAGCTATGTATGGCTCAGACAACCATGCCAACTAGTCAACAAAAGTGTGAAGTATTTTGAATTGGATATATGATATTGAAATGAGACATTTAATAACAACGTTCAGCTTCATGTTTCTTTCCTCCTTCATTTTAGCAGTTGATGTATTGTTCCCATCAAAAAATAATCTTAAAAAACTGTTTGAGACATCTGACTGAAAAGAATATGAAAAGTGTATTTCATGGTAAATTTATTTTCTGCTTCATATGAGAGAAGGAAAATCAATTTCTTTGTTATGTAGTGAGGTTTGCTTCATAATGTCTTCTAAACAGTGGTTTTCCATTTTTTAAAAATTGTGCACCCTTATTTGCAAACAGGATCAAAGCAGTCATAAACCACAATATAACATTAAACCAGAAACTCTCATAACCAACAGAAGAAAGCAACAGCATCCCAAGGAACAGCTGTAACTTTTACTCCATATCAGGAAGGTCCTCTTCTCCATCCACTATTTCATGGCTCTCCAGAAAAGCCAGGTTTTAATCAGTGGTGGGATTCAATTTTTTTTTACTATCGGTTCTGTGGGCATGGCTTGGTGGGCATGGCTTGGTGGGTGTGACTTGGTAGGCCTGGCAGGGGAAGGATACTGTAAAATCTCCATTCCCTCCCCTCTCCGGGGGAAGGTTACTGCAAAATCCCCATTTCCTCCTGATCAGCTGGGACTCGGGAGGCAGAGAATAGATGGGGGCAGAGCCAGTCAGCGGTGGTATTTACCAATTCTCCGAACTACTCTAAATTTCCGCTACCAGTTCTCCAGAACTGGTCAGAACCTGCTGAATACTACCTCTGGCTTTAGTGGTTCTTGAGAAACTATTAAAGAGTAGAAGCCAATTTGACAAGGAATTCTGTTCCAAAGAAGCCTATTCTTTACTCATTGTACCTCATCAAATGTCTTTGGATCAAGAAGCTGACTCAGATACCAGCACATTTCCCAAACAAATAAAGAACATTGCATGAGTAACTTCCAATTATTTTGAAAATCAAGAGTACCTATATAAAGAGTACCTATATTCAGTGGGCAAGAAAGATAAGTTTTGTTTTCAGAAATGGTGCTATAATAAGAGAGTATGTCAAAATTTAAAAGTAATTGTTAACGATTAATAAGGATGAAAGAGATGAGAACTCATACAACTGTGTTGGGAATAGAGGGCATTTGGCAATAGGACCATCTGAGACAAAGTCCTCTTGAGAAGATACATCAAATGGTAGCAAAAAAGTGGATTTACTTTTTTTAGCTAAGCTATGTGTACAGAATAAGATACTGCTTCACATACATGCATTTACATCCGATCTTTCTCATTGCCAGCAAATGTATTGTGTAATTTCTAGGGCAATTAAACCAGTACCTGTTGCCTACTGCTCTTTTAACAATTTTATTTTTTCCTTATCCCATGCATCCACTGAAAAGGCTCCAAGAATCATACACATCATTGTGATGGGATCACACTTCTTTTTCTTTCCTCTAAACCAGTGTTTTTTAAACTTGGCAACTTTAAGATGTTAGAATTTCAACTCCTGGAGTTCCCCAGCCAGCTGGAATTCTGGGATTTTAAGTCCACACATCTTAAACTTGCCAAATTGGAAAAAAAAACTGCTCTAAAAAATGCCCATATTTGCCCATACCCAAGATTATGAATTGAATTTCCTATTATTGCCTTCCTTAGGTTAATATCCTAGAAGACATGTGATCATTAGTTAGCCTCTTTGGAGACTAAGTGCAGCCCCATCCCAATTAAGAGAAAATGATAAAATGCTATGGCTGAATAATTCCAATGCATTACTTTATAATCTTCAAAGATTTAGTTTCCCATTAAGTCTAGGTAGCTAAATCTGACACATTTTAAGGACAAGATCAAGCAACAGCCTATTCTGATCCTGTGAAATAGTTGATGAAGGGTACAGTTTCTGCTAGCTGTCCTATTCACAAAGTTGGAAATGCAGATGATTTCCTACTCCTGCTGAGTTATCACAATCAACAAGACAAGCTACACAATTTCAACCTGGTCTATTTCTGCCTAAATGCCGTAGCACAAAAGGGAGCAGGAAGAGCATAGAAATGGCATGAAATTTGAAGTGCCATACTTCTCTGGAGAAGAAAAGAATATTGATAATTCAGACAAAGAGGGGAAAACATCACAGTAACAGTTCAGATATCTCACTGATGTAACAGTGCAGTTCTGAGCGGAAATTTAATGTAATGTAAAAAGTGTCTGCCTCAACAGTTCCCTTGATCCTCTTGAATGGATTTAGAGAACCTACAGAGAGGAGAGAGACACACTAATTGCAGTTACAACAACAAAATCATTTTAATGGATTTTCTTCTAATTCTTAATATGTATGCTTGCCAAACTAAACATTGTGGTTTATAAAGTCATCCTCTTTTTTGTCCAATGCTATAGACCAAAGTCTTGGAAAAAGAATTAATTAGCTTACTTTTTGCAGTATTATGTTGCTGTAGCTTCTGCCCTACTTTAGTAATAGATGAATGAATTGATCTAGTGAGAAATCCTGATTGTATCAATATTTTTAGTGGGGGAGGATATCAGTTGAAGGAAGCCATATGGACATTTGAATTGCATGAAGTCCAGAAGTTGGCCTATTTGTGTGGGATATTATAGTTATGTGATCAAGAAGTTACACTCTCCTTAGGATAGGTAAAGGCAACTCTGTAAATACATTACACATATGCATAGTCAAGAAGAGAGAAAAATAACTGTAGCTAACCGTAGCTAATATGAAATGCTAATATAATACTCTTAATATTTTAATGTCTTCTTTTGACAGCAAAAATGAAAGCAAAAGTCTGCCAGACTGTTGGTAGCACAATACTGGAAGAAGGAGGAATTACCTACTATCGAAGAATGGATACTAAAAGTAAAC
>JANHFK010001694.1:522744-536362 GCA_036250565.1 Sibynophis collaris
GAAGCCCAGATACAGAAGTGAGTCCACACTAAAATATCTTAGGGATGACTGTGGTAGGATCAAGATAGAAGGACTGGAAGCTTTTTGGTCTAGTTAATTCTCTCAATTGTTTTAAGGATCATCAGTCATGATACCTTTCTGGACTGTCTTTGAGACATGGAAGTGGAGGTCACTGTTTTGCAGTACTTCTCTTCCTTCCTGAGTGGGCAGTTCCAATTGGGGTGGGGCAGTGAGGTCTTAGAACTTCTATTGTGGGCTGCCACAGCATTCAATTCTCCAATTTCATATCTATATAAAGCCATTAAGGCGGGGTGAAATGTACATACTTTCCCTACCAGCTCGCTGATGTGCATGTGCCATGCAATCTGCGCATGCGCAAAGCCTTCTGCGTATGCACAGATGGTCAAAACTGGGACATGATGATGTCCAGGTTTGGGGGGGGCAGAGCCTGCTGCTGGCGGTGCTACTGGCTTTCTGAACTACCTGCCGCTGATGCTACAGGGTCCCGCAAGCTGGATAGAGCTGGCAGCATTTCTCCCCTGCATTGATGGTGGGTCATCCACTCTGGCTTTTCTCTGGAATGGTATACTCTCAGAAATAAAAGTGATTCCGGCCCTGCCAGGATTTAAAAATCCATTAAGACCTGCTTTTCTAGAGATCTTTAGAAAATAATAATGCTTTGGTTATTTCCTGGTGAATGGCATTATGTCATTGTTGTTTGACTGCTCTTCAATATTAATTATGCTATAATGCTATTTATATATATATTTTACTCAGTTTCTGGATATTGGAATGTAAATCTATATATATGACTGGAGAAGCATATAAACTTCAGCCAGCCAATAAATAAGCAAACAAATAAATATCCCCATCACTTACTCTAATTCCCGAGAATGCATTTTAATATCTCAGCTTTATTTCTTTTACCTGGGCAAGTGAGGCCACATTCAAATGTAGCTGTATTTTTTTTAAAAAATTGAAATTATACGCCACCCATCTCACTGTCAAGAGATTCTGGGCAGCTATATGACATTTTTATATTCTAAAAACTCTACAAAGCTAAGAAAGAATTATAGGAGACAGCACTCTGCTTTGCAGAACATCTCTTTCCAATTTAATTTTGTTTTAATTTTAAAAAGAAAGGTGTGGAAGAGTGTTTTTTTGTGAGAGAAGGAGATATTTGTGAACACCCTGGACTTTCATTTTCCATCCCTTTGCTTTAATAGATAGAGAGTTAAGTTATTCCTGAGGATATACCGTGTTTCCATGAAAATAATACCCTGTCTTATGTTTTTTTGAACCCTGAAATAAGCGCTTGGCCTTATTGCCATGCGCTCAAAAGCCTGATTGGGCTTATTATCAGGGGATGTCTTATTTTGGGGGAAACAGGGTAAGCCCATACAAAAATAAAACTGGTCATAAATGACTGAAACTCTCCGCCATTGGAGAAAAGGGAAATTGTTTGGATGATGGCTCAGGATTTCTCCAGGGAAAAGACAATTTTTCCAAATAAAATCCTAGAATGATAAATTGAAAAAGCTCCATTGCAGGAATTTCCTGTTCAGTATTTCATTGAAGCATAAAAAGCAGGGAGACAATAAAGTACAATGAAAGACAGAACTCAAATCATCGGCTATCTCAAAACATACTTGATCATTCTGAATGACCCGCCTCAAAGTTTACAGCACTGCTAAGTGATACTTTTTCTTTCATTTAATATCAGGAATATCCAGTGACTGAAACTCTAGAAAGTCTGGCCTTTCTTAGGAGCCATCGTGACGCAGTGGTTAGAATGCAGTAGTGCAAGATTAACTCTGCCCCCTGCCAACAGTTCGATCCTGACTAGCTCAAGATTGACTCAGCCTTCCATCCTTCCGAGACCAGTAAAATGAGGACCGAGATTGTTGGAGACAATATGCTGATTTTGTAAATCACTTGGAGAGGGCTGTAAAGCACTATGTAGTAGTATATATAAGTCTATTGCTACTGCTAATTCCAACTTTTAACAACCTTTTGGTGAACTATTCAAATCTTATATAAACTTTAGACTTACTTGTTGGATCTAGCAAGAGGCTCAGGATTTGATAAAAAAGATTTATATTTTATATTACATTCGTTTTTTGCTCCCAGTTTTCCACTGAATGTTGAAAAGTTAATTCCTATATCTGGTCTTTTTTTCCCCATTTCAGAATGAAGTTCATTTTATATATCACTTCATTCTGCCATATCTACCACATGTAAATAGAGGGATTTTCAAAAGAAAAAAACATTTTTATAATAGGAGAGCAGTTTCTACCCCACGTAAGATTTTTTCCTATCTTCTTCAAAACTCTCAGCTCACTCAGTTATAACTATTATTTTGAAGTAGAACAGAAGCTTATTTCAAGCAGAATGGCCCAAGAGGTAAACAAGTGGTTGCTTTCCTCAGAACTATGTTGGTTAAATGTTATTGCCTCATATTTCAGGGTAAAAAGACTTTTCTGGCATGGTGCATGACACATGGTTTAATACTTTTAATTATTATAATCTATTGGAGTGTTAGCTGCTTTTACACTTAGTAATACAAATGGATAATTTTGAACATTGTAAGAATGTTAGGATTCTGTCTAGACAGTATTTTATTTATATGTTTGTTTATTTATGAAACTTATATTGCGGCCTATCTCACAAAAAGTGACCCTGGACTGCATACAATTAATTACAACAATAAATATATAACATAATTATTAAAAATATAAAATACAAAAAGCACAAGGCACAAGAGAACGTATTTAGAGGAAAATTGTGCAAATATGTATGTAATGTATATATGTGTATCCTAAGCATAATGTCATACATAAACAAGAAGATCGTAGAGGTCCTCTTTACAATACGGGATATATTTATCCCATAATACCTTTACCTGGTCACTAAATCAACCTTGATAGTAGTATCAGTATTTCACAGAAGTGGTATTACATTACATTAACACATTGCTTGTTGAATAAGTTCATAATGGCTGGGCTGAGACATCAAATGAAGCTATCAGCTATAGCTTGCAAGCCAAAATGGCTAAACCAGACTAAACAAGTTCCATATCAATTAATGTGGTAAGTAAACCTGACTACTGCACCTGAGGGCAGGACAAGAAGCAATGGGTGGAAACTAATCAAGGAGAGAAGCAACCTAGAACTAAGGAAAAATTTCCTGACAGTTAGAACAATTAATCAGTGGAATAACTTGCCTCCAGAAGTTGTGAATGCTCCAAGACTAGAAGTTTAAAGAAGATTTTGAGTAACTATTTGTCTGAAGTGGTGTAGGGTTTCCTGCCTAAGCAGGGGGTTGGACTAGAAGACCTCCAAGGGCCCTGCCAACTCTGTTATTCTGTTATTCTGATATATAAAATTATGCAGTCCATGTGGTGCAGTTGTTAGAATGCAGTATTGCAGGCTTACATTGTCCACTGTCTGGAGTTCGATCCTGACCAGCTCAAGGTTGACTCAGCCTTCCATCTTTCTGAGATCAGTAAAGTGAGGACCCAGATTATTGGGGGGAATATGCTGACGTTGGGAAAAGAGTATAGGATTGCAATCTCTACCAACTGAAGAGAATAAATAAATTTGTCAACTCTTTGGCTGACATGAGATTCATACTGCAATGTCATAGATGCTCATTGAAAACTTCTAATGAGACCATAATAGTAACTGCAGGTAGATTGATTACGGTATGTGCTGTAAGTCCCTACTGACTCTTAGTGATCAGATAGAGTTTCTCTATGATGATGTGTTTCTAAGATGGTCCTTTCATCTCTGCATCCATCACTACTGTAACTGAATACATCCACCTTGTTGCTGGTCTGTTTCCTTTCATCTTTCATAACATTTCAGCTACCTCTAGAAAGCTAGGACTTTGCAATATATGTCTGAAGTAGACTTGCTTGAGCCTGATTGTGCCTTCATTCTGGGTTGATTTGTTCAATTACCATTTTTGTTGTTTTTTACTTGGCTATATTATAGTATAATTTAGTAAAATATTACTGTGTTTTCCCAAAAATAAGACCCTGTCTTATATTTTTTTGATCCCTGAAATAAGCGCTTGGCCTTATTGCCATGCACCCAAAAGCCCGATTGGGTTTCTTATCAGAGGATGTCTTATTTGGGGGAAAACAGGATACCATTTTGCTATAAAGCGTTACAGAGAATACCATTGCTTGCATTCTCATGATCTTTAACTGTATGTAGAACTGCAGTCTTATTTACACCTAACTTATTCTTGAAATATACTCCATTAAAAATAATATATCTGGGTTGCACAAATACAACTGATTTCTAGATAGTAGCAAAAAGTTATGAAAATTCTTAAACCTGTACAGTCATCTCTTGGTTTTCTGGATTTCTGCAGCTTGATATAACTGTTTCTAGACTAGACGCCATGGATTTTGTGGCTGAAATAATCTTTGTCCCACAAATGGCTAGTAAGGTGGAAATGAATTCTTCCTTCTTTCCCTGGATGCATAGATTGCTTTTGTTAATTTTGTTTAATCAGTAAATTGATATTTTCATTACTTGTATCAGCAGTTGTACGTTAAAGTTTACATCACTATGAACAAATACTATTTTTTTAGATCTGTTACTTGGTTTCCTGTATTGGAAATCTGATCTTCAATATATGATAGTAAGTAAGAAATAGAAACTTATTTCATATATGAATATTCATAAGCTGATGATTTACTTGTGTTAATTGGTTATTTGAACTGAAATTCTATTGATAGCACATTAATATTTATATTATTCAAACATAACACTTTATAATAATATCCTTTTATGTATTCATCTGCCCATGACCAATCAGAAATCAAGTTATGCGTGAACCAAAGGATTATCTCTGAGTAATTACTCCTGAGTATTCACAATTACAGAAGTTTTATATCCGGTAAGCTAGTGATGGATGTATATCTTTAAAAATTAAATTTCCCAAGATGTTCGATATTTTTATTTTAAATAACTCATATTTCCCTCCAACATTTTGGATATGGAATTGTATTTAAAACACATAAAAACCCTCTGAGGGAGATGAGTAGTAGTATGAAATATAAACAAACAAACAAATATTTTTATGGGAATATGAAACGTATCATTCACATAGAACTAAATGAAATACATAGTCTACAACGTTGTAAATGCATGGTAAAGTTTATCTCAGATAAGGGGGATGAAATTTGATAATCTTCAGAAATCACTGTTGAGTCATAAAAATAGTTTGACTATGCAGTAACAAAACCAGCTGCCCTAACATTTATATTTTATATAAATATAACATATATTATAATTAGGAATTACCAGATCAGGATACATCTACTCTATTCTACAGTATTTTAGGATCAGATTTCAAATCAGAAGAGCCAGATTAATTTCCATGGAGGATTCATTAAAAGAGAGACCACAGAGAAGTAGAACAATATAACTTAACTCAGAAAACACCTAGAAGCAAACAAAGTAATAACCAAAAGCCAACATGGGCCTGTCAAAAACAGATCATGCCAGACTTATCTTATTGCATTCTTTGACAAAGTGACAAAATTAGTGGACCAGAGGTTGATATAATTTACTTGGACTTCAGCAAGGCATTTGATAAAGTAGACCATAACCTACTACTAGACAAAGTAGAAAAATGTGGGTTAGACAGCATCACCACCAGATGGATTCATAACTGGCTGACCAACTGCACTCAACGTGTAGTCCTCAATGGAACCGCATCCACGTGGAGGGAAGTATGCAGTGGGGGATGCCAAGGCTCTGTTTTAGGCCCAGGACTCTTCAACATCTTCCTCAATGACTTGGAGGAGGGGATAGATGGGGCAAATTGCCTTTCAGGCTGATCTAAGCCCCTGAGACTTTGGGCTTCTGCCCTTTTTTCCTTTCTCTCTGTTAGGATCTTGATTGCGTTCACACTGGAAAGGCTACACCTGGCCTGGAACCTATAAAGGTAACATTGGAAGGGAGAGCCTAGTGCCAACCAGTACGATGCCACCATGAAAGCACAGGAAACCCAGAAATGATTCATAGTTTGATGTTACTTAAGCATCAGGAAGAAAGTTGAAGTGTTTTTCCTCCAGAGGAATGTTATTTGAAAGAGGAAAAGTATTTCAGGCTTGTTTTTTTATTGTAGCACTTAAGAAAAGGAAATAATTCTGTGTTTTAACAAATCCTTCGTGCTTTTAAAAACGACACTGGGGAAGCGTGGAGCAGACTGCCTTCCTTGGGAAATTGAAGCGATTAGTGGGAACTACCCAGAGGGCGCTTTTTAAAATACAGCCTTTCCCTTTGCAGCAACTTGCACCTTGGATTTACTCGAGGTAGGAGGGGGAAAGTCCTTAAAAGACAGGTGTATAATTGAGCGCCTGGAGCAGAAACCATTTGTGGTGGAGTTTCTCGGGCAAGATTGACTTTGAACAAAAAGTAGGATGGCAAAATCAGCACAAAGCCCATTATGGCACCTGGCCAGGTGAAGGAAACAGAGTTTAGCTTTTCATCTGCACTTACACTAATACGGCCCTGGGGTTGCCTGGCCTGTTGCTTTAACTTGAAGAAGAAGAAAAAAACCTCTAGAAATATTTCCTTCTTTTGAAAGAAGGCAAAGAGTTATCAGAAAGAGACAAAAGATCTTAACAAAAAAAAGCTTCCGTCCTCAACCTTGGCAACTTGAAGATGTGTGGAAGTCCCAGAATTCCCCAGCCAGCAATCTGGGGCTACATTTTGAAGTTAATTAGAATCATGGTTTGAACAATCAAGGCCTCCCTTTGGCACGTCTGGGTGTCTTGCACGACCGGTCTCAGGATCAGCTGGATGGGCTTCAGCTGAGGTTTAGTTCTTTTAAATTCATGAGAAGGAAATCGCTGCTTTGTCCCCTCTGGTCTTTTCAAAATATATAATAGGCAGACGTATTTTTAAAGGTATCTTAGAATTAGTGCAGTTGTAATCCTTTTATTTCATTCAAAATATCTGCTCCTCGGTGCAACTGATTTTCATTCATTTCAACCGTCCTATAAAAATGCCAGTGTGGGATGAGAAATAAATCGCTCGGAGGCCTTGTTTAGCTGTCATGTATTATTAATGGGCCGTGGGAGGCACAGCTACCGTTTGCATGGCAATGCCTACCTTTGCATTGTCCAATAAAGCCTTAAAAACGCTCCCATCCTCCCACAGGGGCAGGGCCCATAGGGAACCCAAACAGACTATACATAAAACGTAGAAACTCTTTGCTCATTAATGTGGCCATTCCAGCCTTTCCTTCATGTTATTGGAAAGAAAGATCCATAGTAATGATCCAGTTTGGATCTTAGCCGACTCGCGCACCATTTGGGACTTTCGAGTCCCACAAAACTGCATAAAAAGAGAAGAGGAAGACGGAGAAGTCGTCTGGATTCCCAGAATTCCCCAGCCTGCATGGCCCTTGTTAAGAATTCTGGGAGTTGAAGTCCACCCAGCTGGAAACTGGCACCCATGACGCAGAAGGCTGCTCTGCCTCCCTTGTAGCTAGATGACTGCCAGTTGCTCTTCCTGAGGGAAAGGAAGCCCATGAACAACCGAGAGGCAGGACACACTGAAGCCATCTCCCTCAACTGAATCAGCTGGGAAGGGATAGGTGGATGCCTGTAAATGATGAGGCCAACTCCTTCAAACTCCTTCACAACCCTCCCCACGGCCAGCTCACCACGGAACGAGAGTTACACTAATATCAAAGAAACGGTGGCACAGAATCTTTAAAGAAAGGATAACAGAGGAGGGACAGAATGAGTTGAGTTGACCATGACAAGTTGGCCATAGCTAGTTGTCCCACTGCATGGTCAGAGAGCCTTGAAAACCCTGCTCAGATGGTAGAACAGATAAAACAGCCAAGGATTTTGCAGTATAGTTTTTTACACACACACACACACACACACACACACAAGCACACACACACCAGTGACCTTTCCCCCACTTTTGACAACTATGAAATAAAAGCAGTCTTCTTGACTTCCCCTTGATTTATATTGATTTATCCCAAATCTCTTGAGAGAGGCTGACAAGCGAATGGAGGCAAAATTAAGTAATGGCTACGAGAGGCCTTGGAGGTATTTGCTGGAGCTCCCCGCTTAATAAGGCTACAATTAATTGACGGCCTCTCCTTTTAAAAATATAAAGTGGCAGATGAGACAAAAATGATGAATTGGGAGTTAATGCCAAACTTCCACTCAGTTTTGACCATCCTGTCTCCTGGCAGAAAGTCCCCCAGATCTGCCTTTGGCCTCCTTGTTCTTCCTGTGGCATTATGGTGTTTTCTCCTCTCCTGACTTCTAGGATTTTGCAGACTATCTGAAAATCAGTTTTTGACCCTGTCAGGAGGAGGCAGCTTGCTCAGACATGGCAGCCACACCAGCCTCTAAAACTGGCCTGGAAAACAGGAGCTTCCCTTGTAGTCCGTTGGTTCAACCCAATCCTATAAAATCCTGTCTGGGCCGTTCATTAGGACCATGAAAAGCAGAATACCTGGACTTCAATATGCTGTCAACTCACTTCACAATTTATCTTGTGAAAGCAGATACCCCTAAACACACACACACACACAACTCTACACTACCCTGCCCTATCCCTCTTTAAGGCTCCAGGAAGTCTCCAAAGTGACAACAAAGTGAAACTACTCTGGGTCCAGTTGGTTTTCTCTCTTTGCCTTGTGGGGGAGGAGGAGGAGGAGGAGGAGGAGGAGGAGGCACCTATGCATTGGCTTCCTACACTAACATAAATGTGTATCCGTTGCTCTATAAATGTGAGCATTTGTAAGTCAAACGGGGCCTGGCGGAGTCCCTTTCTCCGCTTCTGAAGTGGCAGAGGCCACCCTGGCTGGTGTGGGAGTTTCCAGGGGCAAACGCGATGCCTCAGCACAAGAGGCCCTCCTGGCTGCGCCCTGAGAGACCCTGGCGGGAGGCCTTCTCCTTCACTGATTCTGACCCGCTGCGATTCCATGAAACGTTACAGATGGGGAGCTTTACTCAGGAACAGCAGCTGACTTCATGGGGAGAGATTTTGCCATCTTCCGCACTCTGGGCCATCACCACCCGATCCGGACCGAGCAGCACGATTCCCGGTGGCTTAATGGTAAGTCTCCTTTTTCCTCTATATTTTCTTCAGGTTCAGCAGGTTCCTTTCGGCACCCAACGGCTGTGCGATATTAAAACGGCCAATGAAATTAGCGGGAGCCGCATTACCTCGATGGGGGTCATGGCCTCCGTGTTGATTGCAGGGCTGTTTCTGGTGCCAGGGAGCGCAGAAGCCCCACTGCTCTTGACCTTTGCTTTGGTCTTAGGAGTTGGCCTGGTAACTGGAAGTAGACCTTGCATGAGTTGGTTTCCCTGCCTTCCATCTTGGGGCCAAAAGCTGCCTTATATTTCGCACAAACTCTCACTCACATGCAAAGATTGGTTCGGTCCAAGATGTCCGTTTCTTCTTCAGCCAGAAGGAATTTTCACACACCTGGAGTCCGTTTCTGTCCTGAGGTTCTTGAGGAAGAGGATTTGCATGCAGGATGGAGGAACAGACTTTCAGGTCCTCCCAACAGAGACGTTTCCAGAGGCAGATCTGGTCTCAAGTGTTGCAGTTGGGTTGCAACATGACCAGCCAAAAGGGAGGAGAGAAAGGGGGGCTCTCCCCATAAATCTGCTCCAGCCAAAGCACAGAGGGCACATTTTGTTCCAAAATTCAGTACAACAGAATTAGTAGGATATTTTTTTTCTCCTGAATGTGACCCAATCATGCTCCGGGATCAGAGGGGAGGGGAGGGGCTGCTAAGCTCCATAGCTCTGTCTGCTGGGTCTCCCACCCAGAACCCGAAAGTGCGGCTGGTCTTTTGACTTAACCATTCCTCTCCATTCGTTTCTTTGCTTTGCTTTCTGCTTCACTTTCCCCTCAGATTCCCTGTTTCAGCCCCCCTGGGAAGATCAGGTTCTGAAGGATGGATGGCATCCACAGGAGTTTTATTTTAACCAGCTGGCAATTATGGCCCCACAGTGGCAGCCAACATCTTGATTGTTCTCACTCGCTCTCTCTACACACACACACACACACACACCATTAAGCATAAGTAGAAGAAGTGAAGTAAACGAAGGTTGCAACTCCATGAGAGTTTTTATGCCTTGTGGGATGTTTGGGACCTGCCATCTCTATTCTGACATTTTCATTACATTTTGCAACTGGTCTTTTTCGTTCCAAACATGTGGATTTTATCTGCTTGAAGCCACATCTGTATGTGTGGGTCCATCTGGGCACCTCTGGGTTTCTCAAAAGTTCCAGATGATGGTCTATGAAGTCTAAAGGCCACATCTTTGAAAGCCCTTTTGTGTTGCGTACAAAGAAAGTCTGCAATGGCTGTGGACTTGTACCGGAAAGTTTTGGTTTTTTTGTTTTTACAAAGTTAAAAGACGCTGGGAAGCCTTTGAATGAGCCAGACGACGTAGCTCTCAGATTGGGAGTCCTGTAGGCACTAATGCAATATAAGTAACAATGGGGAATCTCTGCCAACATCTGCTTCTGCTTGGAGGCTGGATAAGAACACTTCTGGGCAGGTTTGTGTGTGTGTGCTATTGGTGAAAGATGCATCAGTAAACCCTTCTTTTTTTTGTCTATATTTTAATTTTTATTATCACCAACTCAGGCAAGGCTGTAGAGCACCTATAGACGATGCGTCGCTCAGGCCTTGGTGCTCTCTGAGGTGCTTGGTGGTTTTCTTGCTTTTCCTTGCTTCCTTGTGGATGGTTTGCAATACTCACAAGATCACATCTTCCATGCTAGAAGGGAGGGAGGTTTGCTCTTTCTTTATGGACAGTAAGTTGTCCTGTCAGAGTTGGTGGGGATGTTCTCTTCTCGTGGGTGGTTCTTTCATTAGGCTGATGTTTACTTGCTTGATTGTTTGCCTGGTGTTGCTCCTAGTGGCAACCTTTGCTAATCTGGGTGTTGATTGCTGGTAAAAAAAAGTCTTTCTGAGTCTTCTGGTGTGTGAACCTGAATACTGATCTGTCTGTGTGCCAAACTTCTAGGAATTCCCTACTGTTTGGGGATTTAGCTTGGTCTAAGGTGCTCACAGTTTCCCAGGTGAAATTTTGGTTGCCTCCGTCAACTGTGTGTTGTAAGATTAAGGACTTCATATCGTATTTTCTGACTACTAGTTGGTGTACATGGACCTTCCCGCTAGTCTGTCCCACACGGTGGCTGCTAGAGTCCTGTTGTAGAGGACTCTTGGTTTTTCTTCTTGGGTTGCTGGGCCTTTTGGTTTACTTAAGTTTATTGGGAGGGCTTCATTTGGTTTGCGTGCTACACTGATGCCATGTGGTTGCAATTGTGTCATCCTTTTCATCATTTGTTTTGGTTTGGGTTGAGTGGTTTGGGTTGAGTGGTTTGGGTTGAGTGGTTTGGGTTGAGTGGTCAACACTTTCTGATAAAGTTGCACAGGTGTCCTTTTATTTGTTTGTTTGTCTATTTATTATGGGTGATGTTGTAAAGCTGGCCTGTCTATTGTTGCTGCATTGTGTTTGTGGTCATCTGAATAATGTTCTTAATAATGTTCCTCTTGGGTTGCCATTTCCATGCTGGAACGGAGAAATTTTGTTACATCCGTTTTTCTGCATGGAGAGTTCCTACAAGGCGTGAATCAAATCAGCTGTTTCAGTCGGTCGTTCTAGGAGGAAATCCTTCTGTGGGGGCAAAAAACGGAGTTTGGTAGCCACCTTTTTCGGACTAAAGCTTTCAGGAAATGCCAGAGGCCCTATCTTTTGGGGGCCACCCACATTTTTTTTCCTGCCAAAGGACACATTTGACATTTGAGAGCTTATTCTGAGCATCCTCTTGATTGCCATGGTGGTTTGGCCAAGCCAAAAAACATCGGTTCATCAGCAGACAAACCAAAAAGAGCACCCACTATTGGAGGTTCAAGAAGGAGTAAGGCATGAGAGGAATACAGGTGATGCTTACCTACACATTTCAAACTGTCCCACACAGCGATTGTTATCACAGGGGAATCATTTGTGGGAATTTTGTCAGAAACCTGCACATCATCACAGAAGGACAATTTGCCAAAGGACTGATGAAGTTTCCACAATTCATTTAATGATGTATTATTGCAATTTACTTCTGTGGTTTGCTTGTCTTTAACTCTAATAAAGTGTTGTTGTTGTTGTTGTTGTTATTGTGGTCTGCGTAAATGCTCACCACAGACTCAGGATAAAAATGACAGCAGGCTCCAACAACGGCCATCCGTATTGAGAGCAGCCCTGTCCAAGTGGACATTGGTGGACTATAAAGAAGCACAGAAAATATCTTTTAATAGCAACTAAGGACTAGCACTCATTAAATTAATTAAACATGGATTAGATCTGGTGGTTAAGGCACCAGGCTTAGGTATGAAAGGCAGCTGGGTGACTTTGGCCAGTCCCTCTCTCTCAAACCACGATGCCAGTCTCAGGTAACAAGCCAATAACTCAACACCTGCTTCAACCAATGGATCAACCCTGGGTTGACCAGAAAAAAGCAGATCCTACACTCCTGGGGAAATGATGGGGAAAACCCTAAGCTTTCCATTAATTTCATTAGGAGCCTGAAGAAGCAGGATTAGAAGCAACAGCAACAGAAGCTACGGAATATGGGTAGATATGAAAGACCACGTCACATCTGGACAGTTGTGCAAGTGGACCCAGAAACCCAGTTTGCTCATGGCTTGGGCTCTCTCGGTAGCCGCTTTGCAGCCATGTTGCAGAACGGAGCCAAAGGCTCCGTGGGGAAATTTCCTTCTCCACACTTGGCATTTATCCTCCCCAGTGATCCTTAACCCACAAGGGCTTCTTTCCCAGAGAAGCCACCGGCAGACACATGTGCCTGGCAGCTCAGTAACATTATCCATCCATCGATACATCTAAATCTGGGTCACATCTGTATGATCCTGGTGGTTGGCTAGCCTTACAAGCAACGCCTACCTAATAAGACGATTGTTTCCGGTGTTATTCCAGTCACACCAGGGAAAAGGAAGGGTTTTCCCCACACACACACACACAGACTCTTCCTCCATTGGCAGCCTCATGCACCGTGTATCCAAAGCCCCAGGAAGTGAGATGCAGAAGGTTTCAATCCCTTGCTGGCGGGAACTCTGTGAGAATTCTAGCTTTAGGTGCAGCTTCTAGGCACCCTGCTATGTCTGTTTCCCCAAGTATAAAGCCCCCTGCTTGGTTCTGTAGCACCCTGGTCACCTCTTTTCTTTTCACACACAAACACAGAAACTTAGAGACACACATGGGATGGTAGTGATAGTATTGTCTATGTGGCTGACTTCCGTAGCTTAAAAGTTTTTAAAATACAGCATAGCAGTTTTCAAATAGCTTTAAAAATAGGTGCAGAGGTCCTTTGCCTTGCGTGGAACCTGCTCCAAAACTTTCTGGGAAGAAGAAGCAAAGGATGGTTAGAACTGAAGTGAAACAGACAAAATCTATATAGATAAAAGTGATACCAGAACTAGAGGCTCTAATAAAAAAAATTCTTGAGTGCGCAGAGATGGACAGGTTAACAAAACAATTACAAGAAAAAGAAGATACATCATATTACAAAATCTGGGACAGATGGTA
>JANHFK010001695.1:6642-17330 GCA_036250565.1 Sibynophis collaris
CTAGTGGATCTTCTGAGGAATTTTATATGTATTTCTCTAGGGACATTGTGTATTCTAGCATAGGTCGAGTTAACTCTCAAACAAACCTCAATATTGAAATCCAGGCTTAATAGCATTATGCATGAGCTTGGCTAATGTTTTTCCATTGGTGAAGATTACGTTAAGTGAGTCCTCTGGGATGGGTAGAATTATTATTTTGCCTATTTTCATTCTCATTCATAAACAAGTAAATTAAGTATCCTGGGAATATGGAAGACAAGCTTTCATCTGCAAAGTTTAATTGAACAAACATTGCAGGAAATAGGGAATGATGGATGTTCCATGTGGAATGTTAGCTCCAGAAGGTAGGAGGCATTTGTATCAATGGTGAAAGAAGAAATGCACAATATAGAAAGCCCTCAAATGATGAGAGGAGACTATGTGGTGCACAGATTCAGAACTTGAATTAGCATTGATAAAGAACAACCCAGTATGTGGTCTTTGCAACAGTATAATATATTACTTTTAATGGCCAGGGATTTGCTATACACCTAGTTCTCAATATGTATTCTATGCACGTATTATCCATGCACACAGGTAGTCTTCACTCAACAATGGTAATTGAGAAAGAACCCAATTGTAGAGTGTGATGTCATGTGACCTACAGTGGTAGCCGCAGTAATCCTGACTGTCATTGTTATGGTGAACCATGCATGGTCACAAGATCCTGCAGCCATGTGATCACCATTTGACTTCCTACTGGCTTCCCCATTGACTTTGCTTGTCAGTAGCTGGAAATGAAGGTCACAAATGGAGATTATGGAACAGTAGGGAACTGTGATGATTGCAATTATGAGGACCAGTCACAACTCCTTGTATTGTTGTAACTTCAAATGGTTGGCGAATGAATGGTTATTTAATAAGGCCTACCTGTGTATCCTTGGTTATCAAGCCCTATATGGCATGAATCCAAGTACCTGAGGAACAATCTCACCTCAATGTGATTGGCCCACCCCATGTGGAGCACTACATATCTTTGAGCTACCAAGTGTTTCAAGAATAGCGCCTATGCGCTGCTGACCCATGCGCTGCTGACCCATGCAAATAATTAAATTTGTTGTTTAATTATGGAGGGGGGACAGAGAAGGAAAGGATTAATGAAGTTTAACTACTTGTTCAATTGGGTAATTTGTGACCCAGATTGTTCCAGATTCTATTGGCCAAGGAATTGCAATTGGCAGGAAGCTCCAGGAAAAAAGCTTTTTCTGCCATGACTCCTCCTCTTTGGAACATCATGCCCTCTTAAATGAAATCTGCTCCCCCCTATAGGACTTCTGAAAGATCCTGAAAACCTGGCTTAGAGCCATGGTGGTACAATGGTTAGAATGCAATGCTGCGGGCTATTTCTGCTGTCTGCTGGCTACCAGCAGTTTTGCAGTTCGAATCTCACCGGCTCAAGATTGACTCAGCCTTCAATCCTTCCGAAGTCGATAAAATGAGGAACCAGATTGTTGGGAGCAATATGCTGACTGTAAACCTCTTAGAGAGGGCTATAAAGCACCGAAAAGCAGTATATAAGTCTGCTATTGCTATTAGACAACCCGAGGGGAGTGTCTTATTTTGGAGGTGGCTACTAGACTAGAACTACTATAATATCTTACCTCCACCCCATCTACACATTAGTATTTAATGCTTTTAATTAGCTTTTAATGTTTGATGTTGTGATCCTATAATCATTTTATTTATGGCATTGTAAGCCACCCAGAGTCACTTGGCGGAGAGATGGGTGACATACACAATAAATAAAATAATTAAACATTGTAGAACAATTGTTCAACCCATGGGTTACCCATAAAGGTATTCTTGTGGCCATCTAGAGAAACACCACAACACCATTAAACAGATGTCCCAAATGACTCAATTGGACAAGTAGTTTCCTTCTCCCTTCCCTCTCAAGTTACAACTAAAGATTTAATTATTTGGATGTGTGAGCAGTACATATGCACTAGGGGTATTCACTTACCTTCGCTACCAGTTCGCAAATGTGAGTGCATGTGCCACCTCGTTGCATGCACAGAGCCTTCTGCACATGTGCAGAGCATAAAAAATGGGACATGGTGATGTCCGGGCAGGTGGGCAGAGCCTCCCGTATTCACCCGAACCAGATAAAAACTGTCTGAATACCATCACTGATATGCACTATTCTTGAAACACTTAGTAGCTCATGGATGTATAATGCTCCACATGATGGTTGGGATACCAATTGTGAAATGCTTGGATACTTTGCAGCTGATTCACTGTTTTTCATGAAAGTAAACAGATGGAGTTTACTGAGATGTAGGCACTCTTTGGAGAACATGCTTCAGAGAACAAGGACACCTTAATAGAGAAACCATTTAGCCCTTGAAATAAACATGACGCTGGTGCAAACCATCTCGTATTTGCCTCCGCGAGAGAGGTCATATTGCAGAAGTGATAGGAGTGTTCTCAAACTTGTTTCCCATTGCATTTGTTCTAAGTGTCAATTGGGAGGGTCAATAGATGGAAGAAGATTCTGTATAGAAACCTCTTCTGGCAACTGAAACCCCTGGAGGAAGTCTCAGAAGCAAAGCAAAACAACACAGCAGCATCACCTTGTTGCTGGACGCGGGAGAGAGGATTGTTTTGTGAAGCAGGTTCAAAGCTCTGCTTTGAGCACTGTCAAGGTGAAATGCCTCTTTGGTTTGCACAGCCCTAATAACCAAGTCCTGCAGAGACCTTAGAGGGTTAGAACAGCAAATGAATCCATTTCTATTAGCCTACTGAATAGACAATTTAATTCTGCTTGAAGATTCCCTTCATAATAGTCATGTATTGCCGTTTTAATGTGACTAGTCAAAAACCAGCCCCAACCTGGCACTATAATTTTCAGCTCAACTTTTATACTATCTAGTAAAATGCCAAAACTCAGTGCTGAATAAAATGATAGTGATGAACAGTTGTTCCAAAAAAACCAATAAAGCTTTCTAATTAACTCCCCATGGGTAAATGAGAATTAGAGTTATAAAGCCAAATAATTGCTATCCGACCACACACATTTATAGTCTCTTAAATAGCAATATTGTGCTGTAAAAATTAGTTATTTAAACTATTGGTTGAGATAATCTACCTGGCCTTTTCAAGGCAAACAGAGCCGTTAATGTTGACACCAGGGTTTCACCAACAGTTATTCTGCACTGTTTTAATTTTAAATGGAACTATCTCAAACTATACAACGTGCACATCTTCAGATTCAAGTACTGCATGGCACAGTTACAGGCTATAAAATGTTGCTTCCCATCCTGTGAAATGGGCACAAAAAAAGCAGCACAATTGCCAAATGTCCAACAGCTGTCTTTCAGTACCTAGCTCTGTCTTTAGATATCTGCAGGGTCAACTCTAGTGAAAAAGCCCCCAGAAAATGTAGGACCAAACCATGTGGCTGATGACCATAAGAGGAGCCAAACAGCATGACTCAGGAAAACAATCCTTCTTCATGAGATGTAGTTGAGAAGATATAGCTCCTTCAGTTTTAACACGGAATAACAGAGTTGGAAGGGACCTTGTAGGTCATCTAGTCCAACTCTTTGCTAAAGCATGAAACCCTCTATCATTTCTGATGAGTGGCTGTCCTATCTCTTCTTAAAAGCCTCCAGTGATTAAGCACCCACAACTTCTGAAGGCAAGCTGTTCCATTGGTTGATTGTTCTCACAGTCAGAAAACTTCTCATTTCTAGGTTGAATCTCTCCTTGATCATTTCCATCTATTGTTTCTTGTCTGGCCTTTGGATGCTTTGGAAAATGAGTTGTTCCTCCTCCTTTCTGTGACAGCCCTTCAAATATTGGAACACTGCTATCATGTCACTCCTGGTCCTTCCCTTCACTATACTAGCTATGCCCAGTTCTTACAACTGTTCTTCATATGTTTTAGCCTCAAGGCCCCTAATCATCTTTGGTGCTCTTCTCTGCACTCTTTCTAGAGCCTCAGCATCTTTTTTTATACTGTGGTGACCAAAACTGTACTAAGGCTTTATAGAGCAGTACTAATACCTCACGTGATCTTGATTCAATCCCTCTGTTAATACAATTTAGGATTGCATTGGCTTTTTTGGCTGCTGCTACACACTACTGGCTCATATTTAATTGATTGTACACTAGAACTCCAAGATCCCTCTCACAGTTACTGCTACTAAGCCAGGTTTCACCTAATCTGTACGTGTACTTTTCGTTTTCTTGCCTAAGTGTAAAACTTTACTTTTCTTCACATTGAATTTCAATTTGTTAGATAGGCTCACACACACACACACACACACACACACACACACACACACACACACACACACACACACACTGTAGCTTTGGCCCATCTAAATAGAGCAGGGAAAATCCAATTGCTTCATGCATCTTCCTTATTCTTATACAAAATGGAGGACAGATTTCATTTTTTGTATCAGACAAAATGTTTGATTGCCTGAATTCCTTCTCCCCAATAGATATATATATATATGGAGGTATACATCAGGGGTGAAATGCTGCTGGCTCTATCTGGCAGCAGGTAGTTTGGAGAACCAGTAGTGCCAGTAGCGGGAGGCTCCACCCCCCTCCAAACCGGGATGTCATCACATCCCGGTTTGACCATCTGCACAGATAGTGCATGCACATCAGCGAACCGGTAGGAAAGGTAAGTACATTTCACCCCTGGTATACATACTGTACGCATGTATAGAAATATATGGAGAAATATGTCAAGAAATGGCAAATTGATCTCTTTTCTATGGTAAAGTAGTGTCTCTCTCCCCCCCCCCCCCATTTTTGCTGCATGACTAAATGGAATTCAATGTTGAATTCAAAATTCACTCTGCCCTCATCATGTCCGGGCTGGCATTTTCAAAAGACTGTGCTCTTCAAAACTTGCACAAACTTGCAAATAGCTCAAAATGTCAAGTGAAACCCACTGGCATTAACTCGGGTTGCCTTTCCCAATTACAGTAGATCTACTGCTTATCCTAATCAAGACTTTGGCATCAGAGTATGATGTTAATTTATTACTTCTCCTCCCCCTCTAGCAATTCTTGTAGATGGAAAAGGAGGAAGTTTTTCATTTGTTTGAATGGCACACACAATGTCACAGAAGAATGTGTTAGAATCAGGGGTGAAATCTACTTATCTTCTCTATCTTTTTGGAAGTGCGTGCTCCACGTGATCACACCCGATTTTAGACCCTATGCGCAGAAGGCTTTGTGCATGCACAGAGGGTAAAAAACAAGGAAGTAACGAAATCTGGGTGGGTGGGCAAAGCCTTGCCCCGCCATCACTACCGGTTCTCCGAACTACCCTCCATCACCTGCCACCTGTACTCACAGAACCGGTAGGATTTCACCACTGGTTAGAATGCATTTTATCTGGCTAAGAAACCTGTACTGTAATGTTGTCTTTGTTGACCTAGCCAAGAATATTATGAAATGCTTGCATCTGCTTAACAGAAATATGTATCTACTTCCACTTGGAAATGATTGTCTCAAACCTGATGCCTCCCTAGCAAGCTTGTGGATTGTTTCATTGTAAGGACAGCCATCGTTCTCATTGTGCCTCTTACTTTATTTGCATCTTTGTCTCTTAAATTTAAGAGTACTTAAAAAAAAGAATAAATCAAAATTGTGAGATTGAGATGTTTGTTGAAAGCCTGAGACTGAAGGCAACCTAACACATTTGAAACCCTTGCTTTGGTTTAACAGCAACTCCCCTTATCTGTTTTTCCCCCCCTGCTATCGAGTTGCAGCCTCTTGAAAACAAAAAACTATGTTTGACACCCTGAAAAAGATGTATCTAACCTCTTAAGGCTTCTAATGTAAAGAGCTGAAGTTTGAGATGCATGGATTCCTTTTAAAAAAAAAAAACTGTCATAAAAAACAAATGTTAGCTCTCTGAAATATCAGAACTCAAGCAACTTTTTAAATATCGTATTTTTTAAAAAAAAATCCCAAACCATGGTTACTTGCAGAACACAGAAGATTATACCGCATTTCTCAATAAATGCATCTAATCCCCAGAGTCACTGAAGTTTGCAACTCCATACAGCAATTTTTATTAAAGCGTCAAAAATAAGCTTCTGTGCACACTTTTGCATCAGTAAATTGAGCAGACACCAAATCTCATGTGGATGAGAAGAGACTGGCCTTCCCTAATTGCAGAAAACTGAAGGATTATTTTGAGGCACTGGAATGGAGAACGGATGTACAAGAAGAAAGGAAACGCAACACTGCCCTGCATAAGAAGATCTTGGATAAAATCTGACAAGGCCAGCCTATTCCTATTCCCCATACTACAAGAGGAAAACTGCTCCAGATCTCCAAGACACCCTTTTGATTATGTATGAAGTTGCCAGTGTCTTGTTTTAATATTAGAACCAGGTTGAGTTGAATAGAATAGAATAGAATAGAATAGAATAGAATAGAATAGAATAGAATAGAATAGAATAGAATAGAATAGAATAGAATGCCGCTATTACCAGTTCGCACAATCCAGAGTGAACCAGTAGGAACCCACCACTGACTTAACATCATTTCATAGAAGCTAACTTTGATGGTCTTTGACGATCCACAAAATCAAGCAACAAACAGTGTCATAGGAGGCAGGAACATTTTGTCTAAATATTCCAGAATTGGTTTGCCAGGAAGAAAATTTGTTTCAGCTTCCAAAAGCTGAGAGGCCAGGGCACCCATCAATTATTTAGAATGAAGACACGAGGAGGTATGAAACTACATTTAGGCATTTCTTAATCTGTAGACACAAATGGCCTCAGATATACAACTATAGGCATCACAGAGAAATTCATTGGATTCTCAGTCACACACAAGATACTGTTTACTCTGCTCATTCACCCTCTTTATTTCCCCCCATTCTGAATGAGACAGTTGCTGGATGGCTTTTACTATCTAGACTAATCACAAAGTCCATTTAACTCTCCTACTCATCATCAGTCGTCACCAGTAATCCCTAGAACCCAGTATAGCTTCCTCTATACATTTCTTAATAGTTTAGGGAATGGATTGGTTTCAGAGTTACAATCCACATAATCATTGGGACCAGGAAAATATAAAGTTTGATCCTCTGGTATGAAATACTCACAGCCTACGGGGTATGCCTTATTACTTACCACTTTGCAGGAGAAATTCTTTTTTGTTTTGCTTTTCAAATATATGGTCTGTACTAATGTGTTCAAGAAGCAAGGCGAGACAACAAAGCATTTAGAGATACCAAGCTATATGTGATTCCATGAAGAGTGTTCAAATGAAATACATAAGTTAATCAAATTAATATAGAATAATTATATATACTATATATAAAACATATCCTATATATTTATATATAAAATCTAGTAAGATTGTTAAATGACACAATATTTTAAACAGAAAAATCTCACATGATCTTCTGAGCTTGCAGAATTTAGGTTATATATTTGCTTATTGGTTTATTTTTATGCTTATACCAGGATTCAGAATTGTATCATGGTGCCCTGTCCTTCAGAAAGGTTAATGAGCTCTAAGTAAGGTGTGGTGAATAAAAGTACTCGTCAAATGTATACGCTAGTACACAAATGTAGTTAATTTAAATCAGGAGTGGAGAGGCTAGCTAAGTTTAAATCTCCCTCATACAACCTTCCTCTCCACAAAGAGACTGTGGCCTATAATTATTATTTAGTTTTAGAATTAGCCATTCAGACAGTGATGAATGGAATTAAATGACATTTTGTTTAATTTTGGATGAATTGCAATTGCTATAAATGCTTCATTAAAGCAGAAAAAAATTCTACAGAGAAAAAAAATGTGCACCATATGTACTAGTACAAAGACAAATATTCCTTAATAATAACCTATAAAATAGGCTGAGGAGGTGCCTTATATTTTCTGAAAAAAACAGGCTTTGAAGCCAATACCATACAGGAACAAATGATTGCAGGCAGTGGTTCCTGGTCCACAGACACTTGGGGGCTGCAATGCAATCACAGGGGGTCTGCAAAGGCTTGAAGAAATATTATGATTTAAATCTTGAGTTAATGCTTGGGAGTCCCTGGCGATCTTTCATGGCCACAAAAGACATTTAAAGGACCCCCGTGGGGAAGAAAAAGTTGAGAACCACTGATTGCAGCCATTGGTGTTGAGAATCCCTTGCAGATTTGAATGACATCTGTATTTGGGGAAGGGTTTCAGCAGAATTCAAAGTGGGCTGATTTTATAGTAATCAGTGGCAGAGCTAGTGATTGTCAGAGTATGTTAATCAACTGGAATAGGACGTGGTAACAAGGTCAGCCAATAAATAGGAATAGCAACTAAGTCAGCCAATTGGGAGCTGAGACAGACTGGAGCCAGGGCGTGACTTAGTCTGCAGCTTCTGAGTCTGTGCAGAGAATTGAAACTGAAACCAGTATGTGATTGTTTGCTTATCTGCTCTGCTGAAATGAAACTAACTGTTCTCTCCTGCCCTGTGTTATAACCGCTACTACGTTGAAGAAGAATCTATATTGGTATTGTAAATACTTCATCTGTTATTATGTATATAAAGAAGTTAATGAATCCAGCTGAATCAGTTATCTGTGTGTGCTTCTGGATTTAATTTCTGCAACAAACTCTGATAATCTGATCATTCTCTTTGCTCCGTCTCTCAAGGTCTTTCCCGTATACCATTACATCCTCTCATTCTCAGAGCGTTATAAAAGAGTAATGGTGATGATATAGAATTCACTTCACAGCCGCCAGAATTTTGCCTTGCACTCTGAAATCTCCCTGACCTTTTCTTCTTAGTCTGGGAAAAAAATAATAATAATAAATGCTTCTTCAGATTTAATGAAAATGTGGGGACGCACAGATTCTACGGATCACTGGAGAAAGGGCTAAAGAAAGACAAGAGGACGCCCTTCAACAGAATTATTTCTCAATTAAGTCCCAAAGACAAGGAGCCAATATTCAAGTAATAAGAAATTCAGTGAAATGTTCTTCCTTGGAAAAGAAAAATCAAAAGCTATTTTATTCACTATCAAAGTGGATATTCAGCGCAGATGGGAAATACAGAAGTAATTTTTGATGTAGTCTTTTATTAGCCACTTGTCCTGCCAGCGTGCCTATTGTAAGTCGTATGCTGCTGGGAGGATATACAGGTAGTCCTTGACTTAACAACCACCATTGAGCCCATCAATCCTGTTGCTAAGCGAGACATTTGTTAAGTGAGTGTTGCTCCATTTATGACCTTTCTTGCCACAATTGAAGGATTGTTAAGTGAATCACTGCAGACGTTAAGTTAATAACAAAGTTGTTAAGTGATCCTTGCAATTGGTTTTTTTATAATCCTGACTATCCATTCAAATCTGTAGCTGTCCTGTTTGATTGCTGTACCAAACCAGACAGCTATTAAAGTACAAATGACAAGACTCGAAAAATTCCTCCCTAAAACTGTATTAGCAGCTTAGATGGTTCTAATGTTAAGTGTCCATTTCTAGGAGATTATAGAACCCAAAAACTGAAATGAAATGAAACGAAACGGGGGTAACCCTGAAGGCTGTCTAACAAATAATACCTTTGTTCACTTATGATCTGCTAAGCGGGAAACCTGAAAGCCCATTTCTTCCTTTCAAGGCTTGTTCATTACAACCACTACTGTAGTGCAAATTTCACAGGTGACCTCATTTTGACAGGCTGTTACAGGGTATATTGTCCTGGGAACACTCAGTAAAGATTTCTTTAGTAAGTCCCTGTTGAATTGCCATTCTTGGTTCTGCTCCGTGCTTGATCCTGTTTTATTCCATGTACTTGCTTAAGTGATAAACAGCCTAGAAATAATTCAAAACAAAGTAAAAACACCTGCAGACACAATCCTACCGCTGCCCATGTGGTGGGTCCTAGAATACGGCCAGTGAAAGTAGACGAACTCCATGCCGGCTCAGACTGTTCTGTTATCGAGCAGCTTTTCCCATTAGAAGGATTTTGCTAATGTTCAGATGAAATCTGGGATTAAGAGGCAGCTCTCTCTCTCTCTCTCTCCCTCTCGCAACGGCTCAGAACTGCCTGGGATTGGACAAGCCCTTATGTAACCACAATCTGAAGCAGAAGTAGGCAGTCTGATGTCCTCCATTTGTTTTGCACTCTTCTCACTCTCCAGCCAGCATGGCAAACCTCAAGCAATTATGGCCATTGTAGACAAAACCACCTGGAGGGCATCTTGAGTGAATCCAGTGGTGGGATTCAAATAATTTTAACAACCTGGTTCAACCAGGATCAGGTTGGCTGTCGTGGGAGGCATGGCCCATCCCCCTCCTCCAGCTCCACTGCACGTGCAGGATGAGCCTCCCGCGATGGCCATCCTGACCCTCGGCAAACCGGTTGTTAAATTACCTACACATACACACACACACTATCAAAGTGGATCCTGGGTGCTGCACTGCACTGCAATGGAGAAACGGGCAACAGAGCGGTCAACACAAGGGAAGGAAGAGCAGGGAGAAGAAAGAGTGAAAATGGCCTTCTCCTTCCCTCGCGTCAGCCGCTCCGTTGTCCATTTCTCCATTGCAACGCACAGCCCAGGATCCACTTTCATAACGGGGGGAGGGAGGGCAGATAATTTAACAACCAGTTCGCCTGAACTGTTGTGGCAAGATCTGCTATTGTTGTGGATTGATGAGACACAAGCAAGATCACATG
>JANHFK010001695.1:212767-231762 GCA_036250565.1 Sibynophis collaris
GGGAGGGAGAAAATGGATGACCCACCATGGCTAAAATATGTATCAGTCCCTTCTTGAGAATCAGGAGGCTGTGGATCCTATAAATCCATATCCTATCTAAATAACTTTTCGGGATCACTCTCAAAGTGGGTACAACTCAGCTAAACTAACATCCAATATAACAAATACTGGGGAAAAAAACTTGTTATATTTTTCAGAGAATTTAATTTAGATTTCAGCTCTGAAGGTCAGCTTCTCCCTCTGTTGCTGATGGAAGAAACTGCATAGGATTACAGCCTACAGATATTAGGAAACAAGCGTATTGAATATCAAGAAATAAGCACATTTGCAAATTAAAAATAATACTTTGGTTTATTATTTGATTTACTAACAAACTATTTAATCAACTATTTTAATATCTTGTTCTTGGCCCATTTTCATGATTCTTGGCAAGATATTCACAGAAAGCCACCAAGGAAAGGAGGCTTCCCCTTCCAACTTTTGACACCCAGAGGCCAAACTGCAATATGAAAATGTGATACTTTTAGTCTATCACTTTTGTTCTCAGTTCTACCTCCATCATCACCTTTGGACTGGAATTGAAAAAAACCCTAAGAAACTCGTCATGTTGTATCATTCTGACCTGCAAGGCAAACAAGTATGTGTTGAATAGTAGCAAGATCCTTTTCGGTTTGGTATTTAAATTTTTTGATTATAACTTGTCATTTTATCCTTAGTTGGTTATTAGTCATTCCAAGCATCCCTTTTTGGTATTTAAAAGAAATAAATAAATGTAGCATATGCAAAGTAAGAGGAACATTAGAGACAAAACAAGAGGTGATCTGTTTTGAATATAACAGTGGCAGTGTGAACCTAAGGAAAAATCAGATGTAAGATCTAAATTCTGATTCTATGTTGTAAAGGTTGTGTCTGTTTAAGGATCAGTCTCAAGTGTAAGGATGCTACTATTCTTGCAATACTGTAGTATTCTTGAATGCAAAGTTAAGGATTGGCTCTTACACACATCATTTTATTTCCCTATGCTTCCTTGTGCACAGTTGCTGGCAGCTCAAGATCAATGTTCCAAAGAATGTTAATAAAAACTATTGCATCTATGATTAAGACAGGTCTCCAGAGGCTTTGCAGCTCAACTTTCATCACTTCCAGCCAGCATCACTAGTGGCATTGAATTGCACCTGTTGTTGACCAAACTGGGACTAGATTTCTCACCAGGTTTTCCTCTGGAAAGAGAGTTCAGAGTAATTAAATTGCAAAAAATGAAATAATTAAGGAACTTTACATGAACAGACATCGTTTCTTCTTCTCTTTTTGCGCAACAACAATTGTGCTGGTGCCCATGGGATGCTTGCATAGGAGAATGGGAGACAAATGACATATTTGTGATGACATCATCATGCAAATATCATGACTTACATACTTGTGTCAAATGTTGTGGCATGGATATAACTTGGGATTATATTACCTGTAATTTTGATGTCACTGGAGCTTGTTTTGAATGCTGCCACCATGACTCTATATGTACTATGCTGTACTCTATTGTACAGTATTTTATTCTCTCTACTCAAAATCTGTTGAGAGTAATTCAATATGCCTTACTCAACTGTTATTTTTTTGGGCAGTTCCTTTTGTTTACCCGAACCGATGTTCTCCAAACTTGAGAACTTTAAGGACTGGCAGGGCTGGCTGAGGAATTCTAGGAGTTGAAGACTAAAAAATCCCTAAACCGTTCCTGTCCGTAAAGCCATCTTAAATAGAAAAGATTTTGTACCTACTAAATTGAGAGCCTACTTTAAATAGCTAATTTGGAGTAATGTTGATCAACTAAGATGGGTTGGAACAAGGGAGCATTTGGATGGGAGAGCATGAAGAAAAATAGGCTAGACAGTTAATGTAAAAAAAATTATAGAATAAAAAAAGCAATGACAAACTGCTTTTGTATTACTATTATAAAAGAAAATTATAGTTACCAGAAAACAGACACAACATGAGAAAGACTTTATATTTTTAGACTTAAAAGCTGATTACTTGTCTCATGAGTTTTCTACCCAGCACTATAATCTTTAGGAATACGCAGTCACCACTTGCCATTGGGATCACAATCCATTCCTCATTTATTATTGGCAGGGGGGAAAAATCATAGCAAAGTGATTCACTGCCAAATATTTCTAAATGTTTAAGGCGGGATAACTGACCTTTGCTGAATTCCCATGCTGAACCTGCCTCTGTTATGTGTGGATTGTGTTGATGGAGTTAGCAGAGAGTTTAGCTATTTTCAGCATCAGTATGAAGTATAAAGAATATGGAATCAACAGCAGTTCCTGTGGTTGTTGAGGCAGGCAGGCTAAATGATGGGAAGGCTATATTGGATCATTTGATTTCTCACTCTGGCTCTGGAGATTTTTTAAACAACCATGCAGAAAAAGAGTTACAAAAATCAGAGGAGTAACGACTTGCCTAGAACTGGATTTTGGAATAATTCTGTTTACCCAGATGTTGGCTATTAACCAAAATAAAGCATCTCTCTCTATCTCTCTTCTGCTTTCCTCTAGATATTTTTTTTCCAAATTAGCCACTCAGGCATACCACAAATTGGGCAATGTTGTCTCAATCCACAGCATTAACCTGCTAATACAATCAGATCAATTACCCTTTGTCTTCTGTTCAATAAGATTGCTGCCCTTAAGGATTTTACTTCCTGCCCTTAATGATAAATCACAGTACGCTTGGAACTTTGATTATCCAAATCGAGAGGAAACTACTGTTTAAATGATAGAAAAAGTATATATAAGGCTGAGAGTAAATGCTTTGTTAAAAAAAAACAACAAATTTAAATTCATAACAAATGAAGATTATTGCAGGAGAAATTTTCTCACTATATTTATGTTTATAAGGAATGTTGTACAAAACATAGTGCATCGGCTTTGTCTAAACATTACTTAGGTGCAAATACACAAATATATTTAAAAAAACAAGGTGCATACTTTACAACATAACTTACAGTACTATAAATATAGTTTATATACATGTTAACATATTTTAAATCATGATCTTCATACATACATACATACATTTATATCTATATCTATATAAAGACTATTCAGTGCTTTAACTTTATTATGAATCTGCACTTTACACATAAATATTTGCCTTGTTAATCCAATAGCAAATAAATTCCCAGTCCAGAGCCTTTAATAACCTTTTAATTTTAGGCTACTCGTAGAGGGATTTCTCCTGGATTTTGATCAATGCTGTTGGTGTTCCTTCAGTGTAAGACTTCCTCTTTCATTTAAACTGTTCAGAGGGTCTTAAAAGAGGGGCTGCAATGGAATGACAGCAGGGTGAGGGGACAGGAGGGATGGGAACAGAGTGTGCGGCAAAGGAGGAAAAGCCAAATGGCTTGAGTGGAGAATCGATGCTGGGATGACGGGCAACTGGGGTGGCCCAAGCATGGCTGTGTGGCCTGTAGGGCATAGCCTGGGCCCAAGGGACAAATGAGGTAAAGGGACTCGTGAAAGAGCTGGGACCTGGGAAAGAAATTGCTGGTGAGGCTGAAGGACCTTAAACGTACTTGCTGTAGCTGCGGCGGCGGCAGCTGCCGCCGCCGCATGCTGCTGAAGAACAGTGTGGTGGATCATGGTGACAGAGGTAGAACAGAGAGGCTGCTGCTGCAAGGGGTGGGGTGGGAGAGGAGCAGCAGAAGGTTGGAGTGCAGCTGGAGGAAAGGTCAACTTCATCTTACTCGCCAACATGTTTTGCTGGATGATCTGGTGGTAGGCCTCCAGCTGCAGATCCTTGAATTTGTCATGGTTTTCGTTGGGCAAGAGTAGAGCGTGTTCAGGGAAGGTGAATGGAGCGAGGATCTGTTCTGTGGTTAAGAAAGCATGGCTGTTCATGTGAGTTTCTTTCAAGTGCAAAGGAGGCATACTGTTCAATATATCCGGGGCGTACCTCAGCCATTCGTTGGCCGATGGGTTTCGCTTCTCCTGTGGTGCAGTCTCAGCAAATTCATTAGGACACAGAAAGCCTTTAGGGGGAGATTGGTTTGGATTTTTTTCAAAGGTGGACGTTTTAAGGGAAGCCTGGATTTCAGGGGCATTCTCATTTTTCTGTTTTTGTCCTTCCGGCATATCCTTGGATTTCTCTGTTGCTGAAATGCTATGTTCAATAACAGGAGAAACAGAAAGTGTGGGTTCTTCCAGACAAGGAGTAGGTTCCGAGATGGAACAGTTTGAGTCTTGGATATTTTCTGATGAAATTAGATGTTCAGATGGTGAATCTGTTTGACTTCCGACTGGCTGCATTTTGTTTTCTATGCTTTTTGCATAATCTGCACTGGAATGGGAACTCGTTTGCTCTGGATTTTCTTCAGTTAATTTATTGGGGGAATCCTCAAACTTCACAACTTCTGTTGGAGATCCAACACTGATATTCTTTCCTGGTCTCTTCTCTATAATTATATCATGAATCCTGATTCTTTTTCTCCTTCGTTTCCGTTTTGGCTTACAAGCTACTTCTAATTTGCTTAGCTGCCTGACATTCTCTTCTGAAAAACATGTTTGTGCCGCTGAACTTTCATCTGAAGAATAAGAGTGGGTATGATACCTTCGCTTTCTGTGGGATCTTTCTGCTTCATCAATGACAGAATGGTAGGCTCTTTTTATGGGTTGTGACTGATTTGTGCATTTTTTATCTGGATAATGGCTTAAATGTTTATGGTCTGGGCTACTGCATTGTCTTGTGGTAGTCCAATTACAAAATGGTCTAGAATAAATGGAATTGCAGCTTCCAGAATTAGATCCTTCTTTATTTGATTGTCTGTGAAAGATTGGTTTGCTGTTTGTCCATAAATGGTTGGAATTAATGCAACATTTCCTATTGTCATTTGTATTACAAATTGTCTGAGGACTTTGATTCCTATGGACATGTGTAATTATAGATATAGTCCTAGGATAGTCATTGTCCTCCTTCTCAGGAATTTTTTCTGTTTCCTCTAATTGTTCCAAAACTGAATCTCCTAACTGACTTTCATTTATGCCTTGTTCCAAGGTACTGTGAAGCTTCTGATGTTTATCAAATTCAGTAAAGTTATTTTGCTGTTCAGCTACTGGAGAAATTTTAGCAGTGAGCTCATTCATTTCCTCATAATGGTGATAGCATTGCTTTCTCCTCCTTTTCCTTTTCCTATTCCTATAAAATCTTTTTTCATGTGTCCTTTTGTTCCAGCCTTTGTTTTCTTGTTCATCGGCAGACTTGAGAATGTTTTGATGTGTTTCATTTTTCCCTGCTGACTGTGAAGGATCTAAGGATAATTCATCTTGTTTTTTCTCAAGATTACAGCTCTCTGTTGAAGAAATTGGTGCCACAGCTGCACAAACACTATTCTCTGAAAGAGATTCATTTGGATGATTGCAGTCCAAATCCTGGCTAGACTCAACCTTCTGGGTTGAATTGGGAATATTTGATGGCTGTTTATTTTTCTCCAGGGACTCACTTGATTTTGATGACCGGAAGTCAAAACATAAAGGATTACAACTGTATGAAATAGATGGCTCTGTCTTTGTGTAAAGTAACATTTCACATGGCCACTGAAGGATGGTGTATCCATGTTTATTAAGTACAGGAACAAATGGCTCACAAAGCCTTTTTGATGGAATTTGTTTATTAGGCAGAGTTCTAATTTCCCCTTCAGAATTAGCTGGAATTGGTCCATCAGGTGTGCATTCTTTAATTTCAACTTCAGAAGTGACTGAATCATTGCTAATGTTTGAATCATTTTCTTCTTGGGTTTTGTGCTGTGATAAATGTTCTTCATTCACAGGTAGAACTACAGATTCATTTCCCGTGGATTCATTACCTTTGCTTTCCACAGGAAGGGTTTGGCTCCCCAAAGCTCCCTTGGTTAGAATTTCATCAGATAATACTGCAGAATCTACCTCAGTGCCACAGCTGTCTGAATCAATAAACCCAGGCCCTTTTAAATGAGAAACAGGGTGTCTCAATTCTGGGAAATGCTGTATCCCATTCCCTTCAGTGGGTGGTCCATTTGTATCTTGTGCTGGAATTGACTCTACATTGTCAACATCCTGTTTCTCCATCAGTGGAGTAATTGAACTAGGTTTCTCATCAAAACACAAGGCTATTTCTTCTGCTGATGAGACTGGAAGATTCCCCGGCCCAGGAACAAACCGGCTTCTTCGACTAACTCCATGTTCAGCTGATGTTTCATCATTATATTCATAGAAAGCAGCAGCTGATGATTCTAGTTTGATGGATGCTTTTTTTGGAAATGCAAAAGAAAACCCTACTTTATGCCCATGGAATCCCTGTACTTGATCTCCAAGCTTAATGTCTGGTCCACTGTTAGCCGGAGTTTCAGGAATCAGTGGTGCAACAGATGAAACATTGCTAGCAGTCTTCGAACTGTGCAACAGGGCAAAGTTGAAGCCTTGTTCCTTTTTGGCAGAGTCAATGAAACCGCATTGAGGAATTTCATTAAAATTATCTCGGACCATAACCGTGGTGGATCTGAACATAGGACCACTTCCTGGAGCACTGAAAAAAAACAAACAAAACTTTTCCATCAGTGCAAATTATACTGAATTCAAATGCATGAGAAATGCTCAACTAACAATGCAGCAATAATGTTTTCTTTTACAATATAAAGATTTTTTTTAAAAAAAATCAACACAATCCTGACAATTTGGAGTCAAAAACAACTCATATACATGTAATTGATTTACAACCATTTGGCTAGTGACTGTTTGAAAGTAAGGTAGGGCTGAATAAAGACCAATTGCTAAAGTTATAGCTGTTGCAGAACCTCCATAGTCACATAACTAAAAATTGGGCCCATGGCAGCCTACTTGCACTTAGGACCAGAGGGGCACTTTATCCCACCACCTATGTCCTCCTCATTTATGCCTTTTCAACCTGCTCCTGCTATTGACCAAGCATGCCCAAATTGACACTTTGTGGGGCAATTGTTGGCTGCATGAAGCTTTCTTCCCAAGGTTGCATATGATGGCTTCCTCGTGAAACCAGGGTAAGATGGCTCATGTGGCCAGCAACTGCCAGGGCAAGAGCAACAAAGGCAACAGCAGGAGCAAAATAATAATAATAATGGAGAAGGGTGGAATGTGGGGTGGCAGGGATCTTGGTTCATAGGGCAGTGAGGGCAGTTGGGCTGCTGTTTGCACCATACTGTTAGAGTTTCCTGTGGTTCTGTGGCTTTGCACCATGTTATTTGGTCTTCTGGCAATGCTGCACCTTTGCTCCATGCTGTTGAGGCTGCTATGGCTTTGGGCTGTGCTGTTGGGACTTCCCAGGACATAGTGGCTTTGCAGTACCTGGCAGGGCTTGGGGGGATGAGGCTTGTAGGAGCAGCTGCAGCTTTGTGCGATGCTGCAGCTTATGGCCTTCTTGCGACCGCATGCCAAGAAGGCCATAAGCCACAGAGAGGCAAGAAGTGCAGTTCTGAGACTGGTTGCTACCCTGCAAAGAAAGGTTCAGGAAGTCAAAAGGGCACAGATGGGGAGGGGAGATGTGTGGGTGGGGGCAGTCAGAGGCAATCTCTCACCTTACCTTAGTTTGGGGCTGGAAGGGACCAAGCCTCGAATGGCTTGACTTGGGGTGAGTCCTCAGCTAATGACCTATGGAATTTGCTTAATGATAACAATGGGGAATGTGGGGGTTGCTGCTGCTAAGCGACATCACATTTTATGACTGCATCACTTAGTGATGGAAATTCCAGTCTCAGTTGTGGTCATAAGTGGAGAATTACCTGTATTGACATTTTTTTAAAAAATTCTAAAGTTAGTGTTATAGTCAAACTTTCTTAGGCTTTTATGGAATAGTCACTAGTAATTTATAACTTCTGTCACCAGCAGCGTTAATTCTTCATACAACTGAGCACAAATTGCTTTTTAACATTTGTGGACAAAGAAGCTGGGGACAGAGAAGTGGGTAAGAACATAAGAGCAGCCCTGCTGTGGCAGGCCAAACAGGCCATTTATTCAGAATTTTGTTTCTCAAGGGGACTTATTTGATGCTGCTTTCAAGTTGGAAATGGAACCCTACCTCTCTGCCATCATTGTCCCCCTGCACTGGTATTTGGAAGTGAGGTTTCTTTCAGCCTCAAATAACACTGAGACTTCAAGACTAATAAGCAATTAGGAATCTAGCCTCCCTGAATTTATCCAATCCCCTTTTAAATGGCCATCACTCTGTCAGGTTGAAATGATTTCCACAAATTATTTGTTCTAAGAAGAAATGTTTTCTTTTGTCTGTTTTCAGTCTCCTTCATTGGATGGCACCTGTCTCTTGTGTTTAGAAAGAGGGAGAAAAGTTTTTTCTAATCCGTTTTTCCACAGGCTTTGCATGATTCAATCCATATTAACCATTTCTCTTGTCTATCACTGTTTTTCCAAGAGAAGGAGTCCCAAACAAAAGAAAACTAGCCTTTTCTTATACAGAGTATTGGAGTCCCCTCTTCATTTTGGTTGCTCTTTTGTCCATTTTCCACAATTCTATTTTATTTTTTCCAAGTGTGGTAACCAGATGCAAATGCACCATGGGTAGCATTACAGTGTTAACACTTTCTTTTCAGTTTTATTCCTAGTGACTTTGGGCCTCAATGTGAATTTGGCTTCCTGGGCTGGCTAACTTCGTTTTCCAATATTATTGGTGCCAGCAGTATCTAGCATCATGGTGCCACATAAGGTCCTCCCCAACATTATGTAACAGCTTACTAGACAGAATTTCATAAACTTTAGGCAGGCAAGTCACCATGCAATCTGCACGCTAATCAATATGGTGTCTGCATTTCTAATGATTCAATCAACTTCAGACCATACAATCAGTGAATCAGTTGCAAATGTAAGCCCATCATCCTCAGACCATACGTTTGGCAAGCAAGGAACACACAACCCATTCACCAAAATTGAAACATACAGCTTCTTTCCATTAGCCAAACAATTCTCACCTAATGCAACTAATCAGTTCCACAGGCTCACCAGCAGTCTTCTAAGATTCCTCCTGTTCCTATTTTCGTTTCCTCTTCATTTGTTGTGGTTCTGAATTCCCAATCCAATAATGCTGGCTAAGTGGACAATTTCTCCAAGGGAAAAAAGTTCCACCAATGATTTTTCAAGGATATGTATTCCCCTTTCCAATAACAGCAGCATTGCCACTGAGAAAACCCAATGGGAGGAATTCCCTTAGGACATTTTCCTTTGGAAATGACAAAGGATAGTATAAATGCAGCTGTAAAATCACCATATGTTACCTGTAAGAATTTCATCTCAGCCCCATATATTTATTGAAATTCTCTCCTTTTTTGTAATAATTTCTAAGCTTTGTGTTGTGATGGTGTAAGAAGTGGTAAAAATAAATGCAGAAGTATTTCTCTGCCCAGAAGTACAGTAGTTTCCAGAATTTGAAGATTCTTGAGCAAAGATGTTTCCAATGGCTACACCTTCTCTCGTTGGGATCACCTCTTCCTTCTTTCTATTCCCTTCTTCCACTGACTTTGTCCTTTTCCTCTGAGATCATTATCTGTAACTGCCTACACTTAGCCAGCATTTCCTATTTTGACATTCTGCAAATATATTAAGATAACTCATAATGAACTAAAATTCTTAGAACCATACTCCACATAACCTAGGTGCCAATAAATTGTAGAAAAGGACATTGAATGAGAGTGAATTGGATTGCACCTTGCTTTTCTTTCCCTTATGACTCGTAGGGACACTAGTCAGATTGAGAAGTGCTAATAGCTAAGAGGATCCCACTTACAGGCTTCTTGAGCTATGGATCTTGGTAATTGTCCGCTGATGACTCACTTTAAAATCCCAATCAGAATTTCTGCTAGATAAAACCTGCATATATGAACCATTCTCCAGTGGTGGGTTTCTACCGGTAGCGGTATTGTGAAGTAGTGGCAGGGGGAGGCTCCTTCCACCTGCCTAGACATCATCACAGATGTTCTATACATGTGCTCTGCGTGAGCCCAGCGAATGCACACACACACGCACTCCCATTGCGAACCGGTAGTGAAGGTAAGTAGAACCCACCACTACCATTCTCTAACTTTTTTTTTTCATCTTGGAATTTTTAAGATTATCCCAGCATTAAATATTACCAAAGATTCTTGAACACAGATCAATGTATGCAACTGTTTGACATTTTATGTTCGTTTTAGTAGCACTCTACATTCCTCATAAAAAAAAACCTGCTGTTTACTGGGGTGGCTTGAGGGCTTTTTGATAAAAATAATATGCATTAATATTTATTGTGGTAAAGACACAATACAATTTGAAATTACAATTTCAAAACAAGAAATATAACAACATGGATCTAATAAAACTTTTACCACACAGAGAAGTGTGCTGCAAAAAAATATTCAAGTATTCCACTCAGCCTCATTAATTAGGTCACATTTCTTTCCATGCAAAAATTCTGTTCCTGAAAAACTGAGCACATATATATAGTTGTTGAATCTTTCATTTGGTCTAATGTAACCATCTTTTATGAAAAATGCACCCTGATTCCAGTCTACATTTAACTACTAGCTATCTGGGCAAATGAACTAGCCAATTACAGTGTCTGCAAGCTACAAGGACAGAATAACAATTGAGCATTTTCCATAGGCTTTTTGTGTCAGAGGAAGGTAGAATTTGTCTTGAATTTGACTTTTGGATCTGAAATGATACTGTCAAGACCAATTAGAGGCAGCTTCAGAAGTAGGGGACGGAAGCTTCACAAGTCATGAGCTCAGATGGTATTCTCATTCATCCTTTCAATCTGTGAAAAGAGGACTGGACAAGGAAAGAAGGATGTAGAAAATGATTGACTGCCTTGTCAAAATGATGTCCATGAGAAATATTGGGTTTCATGATCAGCATTTTCTGGATGGTAAACTAATGTCATGGAATTATTGCATTTCAAAGGAGTAGCAATACCGTTTCGTTGCAGAATGTGAGATTGTTGCGTTCCTCAGGAGCATAGAGTGGAGAAGAAAACTGTGATGAAATTATATCCAATAATGACTTGTACTCTGGGAGCATGGTGACTCACATGGTTATGCTGCTGGGTTGGAGGTTAACAAGCCCGTTTTGAGACCTGAGTGCTGCTTCATGGTGGAGTGAGCTCCCTTCATTCACTCCAGCTCTTTGATGGGAACATGAAATGAGCTCCCACAAGTGTCCCCATTACAATGATGATGCAATGATAATGGTGTTCCATCACTGGAGACTTTTAAGAAGAAACTGGACAGCCACTTGTCTAGAATGGTATAATATCATCTGCTTGAGTAACAGGTTTGGCTAGAAGACCGTCATGGTCCCTTCCAACTCTATTATTCTGTTGTTATGTTATTCTATCAGTTAATACTTTCAACCCAGAAGCAGCTTGAATGGTGCCTTCAATATGAACTGGTTGGAGACTTGAACCCTCTTAAAGAAAATGACATAAACATAAGGAAGAGCACTATTCATGAGGATTTCTATATACTATATTCAATTTTTTTTTAAAAAAAATGGTGAACATAATTAACTTCAACAATTACAGGAAAGAAATATAATTTAATAATTGAGATCTAGAGATCTCATAATTAGAATAGAGCAAATGGATGGGATTTATTAAAAGGAGGGCTGGGATTGCTTGGTCCTCAACCCAGTGCTCTTTTGCAATTTCATTAATGGGTTTGAGAAAGAGATGAAATACTCCTTAGAGTTGCAGAAGGTTCAGAATTGGATTAGAAAGCTAAAATAACAGATAGAGATCTACTAATTTTAATTGATCATGATAGGTTAGAGAAAAGTAATCAAGACAAAGTTCTTGGGGAAAATATCAACTGGGCAAATATATGAAGAGGAATATCTGTGAAAAGGTTTTTCGTATTCTACCTGCTCACCATTTGATTTGGCTGCCAAAAGGTGAATGTAACTTTAAGCTGCCTCAACATAATTTCCAAATCAGGGGAAGAAGGAGCTACACTTTATTCTATATGGGTCACAACAGAAGGATCCGATCCAGGGGTGGTATTCACTTATCTTCCCTACCGGTTCGCAAATGTGTGTGTGCGCGTGCATCTTCTGTGCTTGCGCAATGCCTTCTGCGCATGCCCAGAGCCTCAAAAATATGAGAAAATGGGACATCAGGATGTCCGCACGGGTGGGAGGGGCATCCCACAGTCGCCCCTACCGGTTTGCCCGAACTGGATAGAACCATCACTGAATGGTTGATGAATACCATCATTGATCCGATCTTTGTCAGCACACTTTAATAAAGATTCAGATAAACTGGGTTCATCTTATAGCAATCCAACTAGGATGGATAGAGAGTAGAATGTAAATGAAGAATGATTCGAAGGAAAAGGCAATACTGAGCTTTGAGACGTGTAAGAGAGGATTTGACAGTGTTCTTAAAATATCGGCAAGGATGTTTCACAGAAGGTCAAGACCTATTCGTTCTGGAAGGCAGGATGAGGAATAACAGATTGAAATTGCAGGAAGTCAAACTTTAACTCATTAGGAAGGGGAGGGTACATTTTGACTGTAAGAGAATTTAGCAATAGAATCAATTACCTAGAGAAATTGTGCCGCCTTCCACCCCTCTCCCCCCACCGTCACTGCATATATTCTAGCAAAAACTATCATGGATGTTTAATTTGGACTTCTGTTCCTAGCAGGGAGTTGGGTTTTGATGGAGTAAATGGTTCCTTCCCACTTTATGGTTCTATGGCTTTCTCTCAGGTGGTGGGGGCTCTCTCTAAGCCCTTTTAGGAGGAGTCTTGCTGTGGATGATGATTTCCCAGGAAGCAATCACAGCTGAATTAGAAGCCTCATAGCAGCCCCCTCTCCAGTGTTTCTAACTACTTTTTTTTGTTGAATGCATGGTGTGGTAGCAATTTTAAAATGACCTTTAAACACATTCCGACTAGATGCCAAAATTGTTGTGAGAATAGGAGCATAGAACCTCCTGTAGTCATTTGCAACCGTTGCTTTAAGAGCAACAGCGACCCTCCATACAGCCGGGCTTGCATTTTTCTCTGATGTAGCGTGTAGGACTCTTTAACTGCAGTTCTAAAACATTTATAGCAGCATCTAAATGTATACTGTACCCCGGGGATCCAGCTTGCAATTTCAGATATGTATACACATAGGTTGATCCACTGTCCTTCACCCTCTCTGAAGTACCCCCATTAATAAATATACCATTAAGTATAACACAATCATTAGCACAGCATGGGGAGTTGGATATGGCCCTCTAGCTGTGAGTTATTTAAAGGTTACAAAGGCTTGAGAAGCAAGAGAAAAAGAAATAATATAAAAGCCAGGCTGCAACTCGCTAAAGCTAAATTCCTGGTTTTAAACTGCTCAGCGGAACTCTATGAGGCTAAATATTTTCAGTGAGTCAGATCTTTGCTGCGTATTAGGCTAAAGGAAGGGCCTGAATGTCACCCATTCTAGTTACTTAGTTTCTGACGATGTAAACATCTTTGATACATTTTCTGATTTGGAGGAAAACAGACCATTTCACACAATTATTAAAGCCATGTGTAGAAGAAAAACCATAATCAATTAAAAGGTATTAATTTAGCTTCGGTGGAGATCCAGAGACGGAGAATGTGAAAGACACAAGAGTTATGTTACCGTGTTTTCCCAAAAATAAGGCCCTGTCTTATATTTTTTTGAACCCTGAAATAAGCGCTTGGCCTTATTGCCATGTGCTCAAAAGCCCAATTGGGCTTATTATCAGGGGATGTCTTATTTTGAGGGAAACAGGGTAATTAAAATTGTTTCTGAAGCACATCTTTGCTTCTTTGAAGGCTTGGGCAAAATGGCTCCCCCAAACTCCATGGTATTCTTCTTTTGTCCTACAGAGAAGAGGTATCTGTGGGATTAGATGAGTTGCCTCAAAATGGCGAAAGAAGCTCTATGCCATTGCAACATGAGTTCCAATCATGTGATCTACAACTGTGACATTATGTGGGTAAAATTTATATAATGTATATGTACAAAAGGAATGGAATTTTCATTGTTTCCTACTTTGACTCTTCATGCATGGAGATCTCTGCTGGCATGAATGGCTACTGCATTTTAATAATATAACGAAGAAACTTTTTCCACTGGAGTACTGCCTCAACACTTACTGCATCCAGGCAACGCTGCTTTTCCGTAAGCAATGATTTTGCTTTTACTTTCACAAGGCCTTATAAAAATTAAAAAGGACAGAATTTTAGAAGTGGGCCTAGGAACAAAGGAATTCAAGTGTCTGGTCATTGGCATATCCTTGAAATGGCACAAACAATACCCATATCAGTGGAAATAACAGCAACTACTAAAAGGATAAAGAATTCATGGACCCTCACACTTGGTAACCTAGATTTCATATCTACCATATTTTGATTTTAGAAAAATGCTAAACCTACTATAGAAAATCTTAGATTTATTTTGATCATGGATAAATTGTGATTTTCCTGTTGCAATTCTTTCCCGTTAGCATTCCCTTTGCTGGGTAATCTTGTTTTTCAGAGGACTGCAATTTTTCCAATCACATTTTTATCACTGGGGGAAAAAAATAGACACCAGATTGTGATAGGTTCAATATTTCCATAATGAGGGCAAAGCTGCACCATTTTCAAAACCATAGGAAATGACATTAAAATGGCAGCCAGACCATTTAGAGAGTGCTAAGAGGTTATGGTTTACGCTTTTAGCAGTTTGAACGTGTGGCTGCACCTCAATAAAGTCTGTAAAATTTGAAGGATCTAAAAGTATGACAGAGATCAGCAATCACAAGGCATCCTCTGTGTTCAGTTTCTGCACTACAGACTGACTTGTGTAGGTGTTCCTACTTAATGTAATTAAACATTTGACTAATCCCACATTTTCATAATGGTTCCCCAGTTTTTGAAGATCACCTTATGTTTACCTAATTCCAGACTGGCAAGCAATTTAGATATTTGAAGACTATCTTTAGGGAACATACAAGGAGCACTGATAATCAGCAAAAGATGGAGTGAAATTATTTCCATGTTAGATCTGCTTGACATTCCAGTATTACATCAAATTAACTCTCTCTGGGTTTATAGCAAATGCACCAAGGAGAGAAAGTGTACATGAAAAGGAAGCCCATATATTCATATTCATGTTTCATTCTGTAATCAGTGGCATTAAGCCCTTTATTTGCGGCTGCCAGAATCTCAGAAATCCAGTGTCAAATTTTTGACAAACTGTTTAAAAAGGGTGGCATAGTTCCTCACTTTTATTTTATAGAGGAGGGGAAGAAAAAAACCAATGATATATAAACATATATTATGCTTAGCATAAGAAACATTCAACAGATATTCTCCAAATGTTTTAGAAAAAGAAATCCTAAAAATTGTGTGTCTCTGTTTATTTCTGCAACATTTAGACAAAACAAAGAACTTCAGCCAGTAAAATGTTACCTGTCCAGACTGAAAAAGGCAGATATGAATACCATCACATCTGTTTTTCTTTGCTCTGAAGGTTTTTACATATGTCCAAATTTCTTTAAGGGATTTTATCCCTGAAATGGTAATGTCTGTCTTTTTCCATGTTCTTAAATTGCATTCAACTATTGCAAATTGGACAGCTTTGATTTTGCTTAGTTTCTTTAAAAAAAAAATCTCAAATCTTTAATTTCTGTATTGTTCTCTTCCTTGTTGTATAGCTTTCTTCTATTAGATGCATTTTTATCCATATTTTCAAGTTATTTGATCAGATATATTTCTGTGTAACTTTTTCATAACATTGCCATGTTTTTGCGTGCAGTTTCTCATAATGTACAGAGTTTGTATGTATGTTTGAGGCATGAACTGCCTCCCAAAATTCAGAAAAGGTTATATCAATTTTGTCATGTTTATGTATAGGTTTAGGAATTATATTGTATTAAAATGCTTCCCATCTCTACTTGTTTCTCTGGACTCAGTTAGTCAGTAGTTCTGGTAATGAAAAAGAACTCTTACATTGAGGTTCTCTCACCCATGAGTTTTTGGATCATTGTGGCCTTAAAACACTCACCTATTTGTTAACAGGAGATTAATGGGAGTACAGATAGCCCTCGACGTACAACTGCAATTGAGTCCAAAATTTCCATCGGTCAATTTAACAAAATTGCACATAATAAATAACTTTTATCCCTGTGGAAACAGATTCAGGCTGTCAAATATGTACTTTTATTCTAAAACTTTAACAAGAAGAGTTTGATTCTCCCTTTATTATGAGCTACACCTAGAAAAATGATTAGTAGCTTTCTATTTAAAGATTTTTTTTTGTTTATTTTGTTAAGAAAATGGCTGTGGTATTTTACCCAATGATAATTAAGAGTTCTTGATTGATTCTCTTCTTTGTTACGCATCTCATAATAACCTATTTAATCTATTCGTATTAATTCTATTGACCTATGACTCAGTGGTGAGATTCAAATTTTTTTACTACCGGTTCTGTGGGTGTGGCTTGGTGGGCGTGGCAGGGGATGGATACTGTAAAATCTCCATTCCCACCCCACTCCAGGGGAAGATTACTGCAAAATCCCCATTTCCTCCTGATCAGCTGGTACTTGGGAGACAGAGAATAGATGGGGCCAGTCAGTGGTAGTATTTATCGGTTCTCCGAACTACTCAAAATTTCTAATACTGGTTCTCTAAAACTGGTCAGAACCTGTTGAATACCACCTCTATTGCAGTAAACTATGACTGCAGTAAACTTTCACTATATTTTATTCCTGGGGATAGAGGTGATGGTTTTCCATGATTTGTATTATTCATTTTATGCTACACTTTTTCTGAATTTATAATGTCAGAAACATGGTTATTAGGAAGTAGACAGGCCGAGATGAATTAAATGTTTCACTTATTTTGTTCATCCTTTTCCCCAATAAATTATGGGAGACATTGCACCATATTTCATGTATAATCTACATTAGCTATATAACAGCATCAATGTAGATGCTTCCTTACAGATTAAACTAAAAGAAGTACCGGACATGAAAGCTTAAATATTATTTTCCAAATTATTGGTTGGTAATAGGAAGCTCCCAAATCAGATCCGATATGTGATGAGGATGAGGTTTACTATCTATATAATGACTTAATTAATAAATGAGTAGTACCCAAGCTCAGAGTAGCACTTCGATTATTGCCAAGTCCAAAGGCTACAGGAACTGATGGAATATCCAGTGAAATATGGCAAGCAAAAGAAGAGTTATTTAAGGTTCTAAACAGCTGTGCCAACTAATCTGAAGAACACTACCCAACACATTAGAAGAAGTCAATTTACATTCTAATTGAAAATGTACTAAGAGAATAGAGTCCTAGAACATATCATTATCTTCTTGAAAAAAGTATATACAGGTCAGGAAGCCACAATACGGAATGAACACAATGAAACAAAAAGGCTCCAGGTTGGCAAAGGAATGGGATAAGGCTGAATGTGTTCCCTTTTTTTATTTAACCTATATCCTGAATATACATTAAGGAAAGCTAGATTGTAAGAAGATGAGTTTGGCTTTAAAATTGGAAGAAAAAATAACAACTTGTACTATGTTGATGACACTACACTGATAGCTGAAAATGCAAAGGATCTGCAAGCCCTCATACTAAATGCTAAGAGTACAGTGGAAAAAACTGGGATTAACATTAAATATAAAGAAGATCAAACTAATGACAAGTGGTAGAACAATCAACTTTCGAACTGATGATGAAGATAGGTGGTAGATTGCTTCTGCCTTTTACTATCAACCACCAAAACTGAAGGAACAAGTAATTAAGAAATATATTGTAAAGTAGCACATGATAGAAGAGATATGAAGGACTTGGAAAAGGCATTTCAATGCTGTGATTGGTCTATTCATATAAAGATCAATATCATGCAAGCCATGGTATTTCCTTGATACTCAATGGAAGTGAAAGTTGGATTTTAAAAAACTAGAACAGGAACAGTACTAGCAGCTTTGAATTTTGGTGTTGGAGAAGACTGCTGAGAATACCATGGGCAATCAACAAAACAAACGAATGGATCATCAAACAAAGCAAACTAGCATTCTCACTTGAGGTACAAATGACCAGGTTCAAATGATCCAGTTTTGGACACATATGTCCTAGTTCTCTGGAAAATGCTGCAATGCTGGGAAAGGTAGAAAGAAGGAAAAGAAAAGGATAGCCAGCAGAAAGGTGAATGGTTTAGTTACAGTTGCAACAGGTGCACTGTTGGACCACTTGAAAGATCAGATTGGGGATAGATCATCATGGAGAAAATCTACGTATAGTATGTGATTGTGAGGAGTAAATAATGACTTGATGGGATATAATCAATGAGATTGATATAGAACACTCTTTCTATGAAGGGAAGGACGTCTAGCTATGAAAAGCTTTGGATCCAGCAAAAGGTTCCCAATGTCAGAAAGGGGGAAATTGCTACTCCTTCCTCTATTTACAATCCTCAGGTTCATATCTACATAGTTTTAATCATCCAGAGCACATTTTCAAAAAGACAAATATGTAGAAGAATGGGCTCACCCACAAAACTCATCTCACCTTCTTCTTTCAGCAGAGATAGGAGATTCTGTCTCCCTTCCAGCAATATTAATGAAAATGTTGCATAGAATCAACAGCACACCGAAATATCTCTTTCCTTCAAATACTTAATCTGTCTGTCATTGACTTAAATTCCTCTGTTTGCCTTTATCAATACAGATATACAAACATATCTCCACACATACACATACATTCCTACATACACATACATACACACACGCGCAATCCAATCACTGGTATCTGAGGGTGAGTGGTCAAACTGGACAAGATGCTGAATATCATCACAGCCCTACACCTTCAAATGGAATGAGCCTACACTGAAATGGTACTTCTGCCATCCCATAGACACCACTACCTATGACGTACTTTAGTTAAATGTATGCCATTTCTTGAATGTTTAACTTTCTTGAAAAGCAACTACACTTTTAAAATGTTT
>JANHFK010001695.1:318000-332653 GCA_036250565.1 Sibynophis collaris
GATAGAACCTTGTAATTTTGCTATTTGTGGTGAATCTATTTAGAAATTTTACAAAATAAGTTGTTAAAAAATTAAGTTATGGTAGATAGAACCTTGTCAAACTCTTAACTCATTTTCGACGAAAATGTCAGATAGAACCCTGTAATTCTGAGGTAGCGAATAGGCAAATCAAAAGAACATTACTTGATCAGTTGTTTTCTTCATGCCTAACCACAGACTCCACATTATTGAGATTTTTAATGTACGCTCCACGCCTCATCTTCCTACTCCTTCTATTGCCATCTTTGAATGTGATTATGGAGCGTTACTGGAAAGCTACAGGATTAAAAACATCGTAGTAAAATGACTTCAAGGCAACATATTAATCCCAATGATTGCCGGTGTGGTGTGCTATAAAAGTTTAGATGTGTGCACTTCAAGTGCTCTGCAAATAAAACCCAACACTAATATTTAAACAGTACTTGAATTTAGGCCACATTAATTTGATATAAGTCCATAATTACTTGTATTAGAATTAAAAGGTATCCGGTGTGAGCTTTAAAATTAACTACCGCGCTACTTTTTAAAAAGAAAAATAGCACAGTACATTAAATTAATAGAAACTGCATACACCGGTGGAAAACCTATTTTGCTATTTTTAATGATTGATATTAATGTTATGTAATTACCATTTAAGTAAATGAGGACTATATAGTTATCAGGACAGCATAATTTTATCTCCAAAAATTCTCAGGTAGAGTAGAAAAACAAAACGAAAGTAGGCATCATGATTTATAGATTCTAAAATCCAAAACATTTTATTTTGATTTGTAGTTCTTTTAAACGTATTTATTGTTTTGCCATTTATTTAGTGGATTAATAAAGAAACACGTACATTACCGTGTTCTCTCTTTGTAAGTTTGGTAATTCTTCATGAATTTAATTGGCTTCCTTTGTAATTTAATTTATATTATTTATCTGTTACATTGACATGAGTGTCCACTGCAAAAAAAAAAATGTGGCTCTGGATGTTTTACAAGAAAAAAATCAATCAAGATAAAGCAATAATTAATCTCTCTTTTATTTTACGCATTTATTTGTTTTTCCTGAGAATGTTTTACTATACTCTATTTTGGTTGGTTTTACCATACCGTTATAAAAAAAAAAGGTACAAATTGTTGTCTTAAAAGGAAGAATTGCAGCATTAGAAATGAAAGCTTTTGCCAAAAATAATATATCACAGCAGCAAATGAACTCGAGAAATGAATGTAATATAAATGGTCCATTCGAAGAATTCAAAACATTACATCCTGTCGGTATCAATATTGTGGACGGATTTCATGTGGCAGACAATATATCACTGCTGCTAAGCTGAAGCTAAAGAGACTTGAAAAGAATATTCTTTGCAATTTAAGATAATAGTTGTGGTTTGATTTGATACGTAAAATGCTTGGGTAAAAGAGATTATTTAATTTGCTCATATCTTGGGATAGATATTCACAATGTTTATAGTGATGTTACCAGCAGTTTTACCAAGTAACAATACAGGTTATTGGAGCAGTTGTGGTTGAATATATCAAGATAATAAATGTTTTGAATAATTTAATTATAACACCATGTCATGATGGTTAAGGTGGTATCGAACCATTATATTGGAGCAATTTTTTATTTGGTCTAGTTAAGTTTGTGTTTGGGATGTGCATCCAAGTTATGGGCTCTTTTTTTTAGATGTAAAACATTGAATTGTCAGCATTTTACTACGATGAAACAGAATCACAAATGTAAACAGGATAGATAGAATCCTAATCATATTGTTTGAAATTCAGCCAGTTCCAATTTCCATCAGACTTTGCCAAAATGCATGCAGGTACGAATTTGAAAAATGAATGTTTAGTATTTGTTTATGCTTTATGGCACCATGCGTTGAGAAGGTGTAATTTGTTGGAATTGCTTTATGAAATACTAGGACCTAAAAGAGAAGGAGAATGAAGAACTTGATATTCAGTTGAAAGTATTTGATGAAAACAAAGAGGAAGATTCAATTGAAATGGCCCATCGTCTCAATGACATCAAAGTGGAAATGGAATATCCTTTAAAAAAATAATATATATATATATATATATTCACCAAAAGAATAATTATGGAAGTCATTGAAATTGAGAAACACCCCCACAACATGAACAAATGTGATGATACCTCTCGCCTACCAGACATTTGGAAACTAGCTCTGGTCAACAGGTGAATCCCAGCCACAAAAAACGACACTTGAACCCAAATCAACTCCATATAAACACCACCACCATCCAAAAGCCAAATTTACATTTACATATAAACACCACCACTATTCAAAAGCCAAATTCACAACTTCAACCCATCTACCAATCAAAATGTTGCTACACAAATAACCAATCCACTTGCAGCAGCAAACATTCCACCCCCCCTCCTATATTTAAACAGCAACTGCCATTCTGAACATGCTTTTTCTCCCTCTCAGAAACTAAAAGCCAGCCTGATGATGGCAAATATGAATTTGCCGAAACGTCGCATAAATTCAACTAATATTACACAAGCCATACCCGAAAATAACCATGAACAACATATACATATATATAAGATTTATACACACAATATGCAAAACACACAATAAATAAACTTGCATAAAATTAAACATCTGAGACAAACAGTAGAACAAGGGGGCTAATTTAGTTAATATAAGAATGGAGAATATTGGTTCCATTAATTAATTTGTGGTTATTTATATTTTAATCTTACATAGGGAATATGAAACAATAATACAAATAGTACTCCAGAAGTTGCTTGACACACTGTATGCAGTATAAACATTGAGTGATATATGACTAAAATAGAAGCTACTCTGCCACTAAAAATGAATGAGTCAGAACACACATTTAACATGATGCTAGCAATGCATAGCCTTGGCACTTCATTTGAATTTAATTTTAAATCTCCCAATGATGTGTAGCAGGATTTTGTTTTGAATTTAATATGACATCCAGCACTCAGATATCTATTGGCTCACAGACAAAACTGAAAAAATAAAGCTATAACACAATACAAAAAGAGATTTTTTCCCTCCAATTACCTGTTCTTCAGACTGCTATATTTTGCTAGGAAAGTAGGAAGTAACTATCTGACCTTGGGAACCAGACTCAGAATTTCACCAAATAGAATATTGTGAGATTTTTTTCTTTTTCTTTTCAACTTTACCCCAGAAAAAAAAATGCAGAATTTTCTCTCCTAACTTTTTCCTTTGGGAGCTACTATTTTGTACCATAACTGAGAGCACTGTGGAAAATGCATAACGATGACTACCCTACTAATATAGTTGCAACTGTTGTAACTTGCGAATAGAAAATGTGGAAAGGGAAGAGAGACACAGAGAAAGAAAAGAAGCTGCAAATAATGAACAATTCAAGAATTTAAGCATTCCCTTGAGGATTATTTCATTTTTAAAAAAAAATATGGTCCATCAATGAGAAGACACCTACCCACAGTGCTGCAAGGCAATACCATATTCCTGTAACTTGTTAAGCTTCCTTTCCTCTATTGTATGAATAGACACCAATAAAGCAAACTAAAAATAAATTTGGGGGTGGTTCTGAGTTTACATAAACTTCTTGCTTTCCGCAGCTCAAAATTGAGCGAATCTAGCATTTTACATCAACTTTAAACCTAAAAATAGGGTTACTTGACCATAAAAAATAACTCTGAAAAGGCAAATGACTTGGGAATGCATTCTTTCCCCCATTCTTTTCATTTGCATTCAACATCCTAATCAACCGTTGTTACTTCAAATAATTGTCTGAACAATCAGCTTGTCTGTTCTCATCCCCTTCCATGTTATAAATCCCCAAGGATTTATAACATCAGTCTTCATTGACTATGATTTCATTATTCTGAATTAGGTGTTGCAAACATATGTATAGATATTGCTGCCATTAACGCATTTAACTCTCTGCATGCTGTGGTCAAATTAAAATTCTGTTAGTGGTGCTGAATTTGTAATTGCTCATTCAGATTAAGGGAATTTTGAAAAATTGAGAAATACCATAGCTCAGCATAGAGGGACCCATACTGAATCCCTGCATAATACAACAGCTGATTCTCTTGAGTAGAGAAATTTCAATAAAACAAAGAAAATTATTTGATAAAATCAGTTTGTTTTATTACTATGGCTGTTGTTTTAGTTAGTCTGCTGAGGACATGGATTTTGCTCATGAGCGAAGCAGGGAAGCTACATTCTAAACAGAATTGCTGTCATGGACCAAAGTCAGAACTAAGATTTTAAGAGCATCTGCTCTCAATTAGATCTGAGTCGCTTGACATTTAAGGTAGCAAATCTGTAGCCTTCTAGAGGTTTCTGAAAACAGTGAAGATACTTGTTTTAAAATTGACTTTTATCTGGGAAATTTGATTTTATCTCATCTCACTGTGCAGGGGTACAAATACCATCATCATGTTCTATCAAGATCTTGAGGAAAGATCAATCTACTTTTATCTTTGTTCTTGGTGAAGTAAAAATAGTCTTCTGAGAAACAAATGATAAACAAGCAGACAAATCTATCAATAATGTATAGGAGAGCGGAATTGAGATACCCCTTTGTTTAACTGGGAATGAGGTTGGAATTGACACAAACAAAAAGGAATTGTGAAGATTTAAAAACGGTCTCTCTAAATTGGATGAATTGAAATGGTAACTGAAACTGAGGCAAGCAGTATGCAAAACGGCAGGAAAAAATTAATGGAGAACTGCTAGAAACTGAGCTAGAAAAAGATATTTTAATACCTACCACAACTCTGTGGAAATCAAATCCAGTTGGAAAAAGAAGAGGAGGCAAAGGAGAAAGAGGAATTCTGTGTCAAGGATCTTTAGATGGGGAACTAAAAATAATGTTTCAGTGATTGTGGAAAGCCATGGACATGATCTCAGAGAAGACAACCAGCAAATGTTATGACAATCACGGCTGGATGGGAAATTATTAGAAAGAGAATGGCTCCCCTGTGACTCCTGAAGAGGGACAGAAGGACAACACAGCAAACTTTCAATATTCAGTTAGTAGAGTCACACAATAAAGTAGAATTCTGGTCATCCTGTGGCAGGCCTCTCAAACTGGCGGCCCATGGGCCGGATATGACCTGCGCAGGTCACGCCCAAAGGCAAAAAACATCACAATATGTTATGATACAGCCTGCAATGCGGGCAGCTTTGACACTCCACTCCTATGGAGTCAGTTCCCCGATGTGTCTCTCTCGTAGGGCTGATAGTAATGCTCTTATGAGACTACATTGGGAATAAAGTTGATGCTTTGTTGCTGAAATGAAAACATAATTCTGTAGTTTTTTAAAAAATGCAAGAAATAGATTCCAAAATGAATAGATGGGCATGGAGCTCCCCTACTAGGAGAATATGTACACCTCAATGTCTAGGTTTTATAAATCCCTATAAAATGTGATAGACTTTTTGTAGAACATTATGATCTGAAAACAGGACTAATTTTGAAATTTCCTGTTAAGTGGAAACTAGCCACTGATACACCCATTATATTGTTTCATTAGGACATAAGCAATTGAAAAAGAATGGAGAGTAGCTTATACTGTAACAAGGATGAACAAATTAGTTTACTCCCTAGTTTGGCTTTATTTTTACATTCCTATTTCCACATTACTCTGCATTTGAGAGAGAGAAAAGGTTCCACTGAAATATGCAGATTGCTGGCAATCCATCTCCATGAGGTACTTCACCTTGTGGAGTCATGGAGTCGTCCTTTCATGCAGTACAGTGTCTCACCAAGGCATATCTGACCTTCTTTGACAAGCTGTTCTAAAGGATTCTTTGCTTGAATAACCATCCAGGTGTTTATTCTCCCAAAGATCTGCATACATCTTTTCTGATCAATGAATGTATGCTGAAATATTTGTGAAATGAGCAACAAATAATTAAGTTCCTATCTGCACATTAATCTCCATGCTATATATCAGGCCTGGGTGTACTAGGATTTGCAAAAATAAAATACTCAAGATCCATAGTTCATAGTTCATGATTTATGGCTCCCCTTCTGCAGCCTAAAGCTAAACATATTTTAAAAATAATAATTGAAAGCAGTGGTACTGCCAAGTTGTTATCAATGATCTTTCCGCAGGAATAAACAAAAAATGTAATCACGAAGGTTTTAATAATTCTGCATACACTTCAGAGCAACAATCTATCCTTATTTCTTTTTTTCTTTCTTTCCCCACTGATAATATGAGGCTTTTTTTTTTTTTTTTACTTTTCCTCTCTGTTTCTTAAATTTTTTTGGGAAGGTGCTAGGAAATTCAAGAAAAGGGAAATGGAATGCAGATTTGATTTGCATTCTAGTCACGCGAATTTGTAAAACAACATATTTCTAGCACTGTCAGCTAGCAAGTTAACTACAAATAAAGGATAGAAGAACACAGATATCCAGAAGAGGTAGGAATTAAAGGGCGATAGTGGTGGCTGAATGATGTTAGAATGCAAACTATATCAGGACCCATGTTTGAAAGGCCAGAGTTTGTACGCTGGTCTATATTTTGCCATGTTTTATAATTTCAGTTTATATTAGACCCCCATATAGCAGAAGAAATGGACATAGTTCAATTTGTCAGGTTGTATAAACCCTCACATATGAATAAATATTTTCTGTGTAAAACTGAAGAAAAGTGAGTGATAAATTCTTCGAAAAACCTTATGTTGACAGGTAATGGCAGAACACCTGGTCTGTTAGCCCATTAATATATTTCTACTGGCACTCGGAAGAACATTTGCTCTAGGGCAAATTTCATTCTAGCAGAATGATTTCAAGAACTATCCTGTGAAGAAAGTCATGTTAACAGCAATCTAGTCCCATTACTTTTAGGGCAGCTACTGGCATATTTTTCCAAAAGAAAAGTACTCACCTTTATTTATTGTATCACATGATTATTGGGTAGAGGCTTGGCTTGAATCACTGCTGTATGACTCTTACAACTCGGTTTGATCAAGAAGAAATGCTGTGTAGCAAGAGTGTCAAACTTGATTACATTAAGAGCCACGTCAGGGTTGTGTTTGACCTCGGGGGGCCAAGGGGGCCAGAGTGGGTGTGGCCAGCTTGACATCAATTGTGTAGGAGCTGCCTGTGGAGGCCCAAATGCTACCAGCAAAAATGGCCGCCTGAGTCGCGACAGCCTCCTGCAACCCTCTACCAGCTAAAACGGAGCTTGAGAGGGCCGCACACCGCCCACGCGAGCTCTGTTTTTGGCTGTGACTGTTGGCCACAACTGTCTCCTGCAACCCTCTGCCTGCAAAAATGGAGCTTGGGAGCTCCACTTTTATTGGCAGAGGCACCATGGGCTGGTCCTTCACTGTTTCCAGGTTGGCCCTGCAGGCCAGATCTAAGCACCCCGTGGGCCATATTTGGCCCAAGACCCTTGAGTTTGACACCCCTGCTGTATAGCATGGGTGTCTGATCTTGCCTGGGCCGCACTGAGTGAAAAGGAATTGTCTTGAACGACATATAAAATATATAATTAAGGTATGTAAATAACAAACTTCCTTTTTTCATATTTTTATTATATCTTGCTAGGGCAATACTAGCTCTGTAGGGCTCCATGTGACTCATGGGCTGCAGGTTGGACTGCTTTATGGTATAAAAAAAAGTCAGGAAAATTTTGATTTCTGTAATTCTTTTCAACCTCTTAGTAGCAGCACTACTCAAGGACATGTGACCAGGACGAAGGCCTGACAGTTTAATTTCTAAAGTTGAAGTTAGTCTGAAAGGGGCTGCAACATTCTGAGCTGCTGCTCCACTATTTTTCCCAATCAATATGCATGATGGGTGGAATTTGGATGGACTTTTTTCTTCCAAATCTCTGAGACAAATGCAGCTAATTACAAACGAAACCTTTCTTTCCCCAGCTTCTTCACTCATACCAAATTTAGCTCCCATCCTGTTTAGTTTTCAGATCGACTGATAGACAGATACTATGATACCTGGATCCTTTCCATGACGTATCTTTTTTTTAAAAAAAAAATCATTAGTTTGGAAAGAATACCGTGGTTGGGAATGCATGCAGTTTCGGTTCTAAAATTCCTTTCAACTCTTTGTTTATAGAAGCCACAGAAAATATTTGTATTTTCTTCTCTAATAATGTAACAAGTTGTTCTGTGATTTTGTACAAACAGTCCTTGACTTACAACCGATAGTTTACAATGGGCTTTCCCAGAGCTACTTACACCATGGTTTTAAAGGTCTGACCCACATACAACCATGGTCACATGATTGCATTTTGGGTGCTTGGCAACCAGCCCACATTTATGGTCCTTTGCAGTGTCCTATGGTCAAGTGACCATGGTTGGTTGTCTTTTTTGCTGGAAACTGTCATTTATTTCTGGTTTCCAGCAAACAGTGCCCATGGGGTATAATGGATTCACTTAACAACCACTACGTTAACAACTGGAGTGTTTCTTTAACAACTCTGCATTTGCTAAATGACTCTGAAAAAAGGTCATGAAATGGGGGACAATCAAGGAGTGACCCTTTTAATTGCTGCCACAATTTATGACTAAATTATAAATTGTGGATTACCTCAGTGGTGAAATTCAATTTTTTTTTTACTCCCAGTTCTGTGGTCGTGACTTGGTGGGCATGGTGTGGCTTGGTGGGCATGGCATGGGAAGGATACTGCAAAATCTCCATTCCCACCCAATTCCAGGGGAAGGATACTACAAAATCCCCATTCCCTCCCCACTCCTGGGGGAAGGACATTGCAAAATCTCCAATCCCATCCCAGTGGGGCCAGCCAGAGATGGTATTTGCTGGTTCTCCGAACCATTCAAAATTTCTGGTACCAGTTCTCCAGAACCTGTCAGAACCTGCTGAATTTCACCTCTGTATCTACATCTGTGCTAGGAAAGATGGAAGGAGAGGGTCTGCATATGTTTTGCTTTGGATTTACCTAACTAGAAAGGGGGAGAAATTTGGAACAGAGCAATCAACAAGTGTACTTCTTTGTAGGTCAAGTACCCCTTCTCGCTGTGGGTTGTTGGTTTTTTTGTCTCCCTGAGTTTCCTCTTTCAATTTCCATGTTCTTTTCTGTATACATTGATTACTTTTCTTCCCGTTGCCTTCTACATATGTAGATTCTATGCATATATAAATTGCCATGGAAAGGAGCAAGGGCATGCCCTCCACCCAGCCTTCTAAGATGATTTTCAACCATATGAAAGCATAGCATACTACCAGATGTTACAGAAAAACAGGATGCAAAGGGTATAATAAAATGTTGCAAGATCCAATCTGGGTTTATCACCAAAACCAGAGATTTAGTCTTCCAAGCTTTTGGACTCATGCTGGAGCCCATCTTCTGAGAACTTCTCTCACCAGAATGTTGAGAGGTTCTCTATCATACATTCAGCATGAGTCTGAAAGCTCGAAGATTAAACCTCTGGTCTCAGTGACTAACCCAGATTGGACATGTATATTATCCTGGGACATGTATTTATTATAATGAAGGGACACCTTCATTATAATAAAATGGAAACAAAAACTATTGGGAAAAAAATTACCCAATTAAAGGCAATCCTTGATTTACAACCTAATTAAGCCTCAAATTGTGGTCGAAAGTCAACCAGATGTAATTTTCAAGACTTGTTTGCTACAGTTGTTAAATGAATGTCACAGTTGTTAAGAATACCCATTTTTCTAAATAGGCTTTTTTTTTTTACCGGAAACTGGCAAGAAATACTGGAAACCTGCAAAACACATTGCAAATTGCAGTCATAGCAATAGCAATAGCACTTAGACTTATATACCACTTCACAGTGCTACACAGACCCTCTTTAAGTGGTTTTACAGAGTCACAATATTGCCCCCAACAATCTCAGTCCTCATTTTACCCACTTTGGAAGGATGGAAGGCTGAGTCAACCTTGAGCCTGGTGAAATTTGATCTGTCAAACTGCTGGCAGCCAGTGATCAGCAGAAGTAGCCTGCAGTACTGCACTCTAACCACTGTTCCACCGCAGCTTTAAGTCATGTGACTGCAGAATGCAAAGGGTATAACAAAATGTTACATTTAGATTGACAAGCAATCATAATGAGTGGCACAACCATTTAGGATGGCTGTGGATGTTCTATAGGCCATTAAGCACCCATTCCATGGCTGAAAGGTTGTAGAACAACTGATTAAGTGTTAAGTGAGGACTACCTGTAGCCCTTTTAATCCTTATCGAGTCTTTATGCAATATAGGGCAGAATTTAATAATAACAAGCTCAGTCAATAGACTGTTCAGAGGGTACAATTCAATTCAATGAAAATGTGAATATAGACTGCTGTGGAAAGGTATTTTTTATTCAGATGATAGGAACTTAGAATATTCAGAATATTTGGCACTGCTTTGAAAATGTCTAAAGGCAATCCAACATAGCTCATTACAAAAATAATGCCCATTAGCGTTTAATGTGCTTTTAATTGGTCAAAATAGATGTAATTGTCTAGCTGATTCTTCAGTGCATAATTAAATACACTTCAGAGAATTGCAGTAAAGCTGACATGGCTGTTCGTGCCAGTTCTGCAGGCACTCAGCTTAGGGACTGTAAATTTTCAGGGCATATTGCTGGATCTACAAAGAAGATTCGGCACTGTAGATAAATCCTGAAAACTGCCACAAAACTAGAGTCAGCTGTCAGAAGTGATGCACTTCCAGTCTCAGTGACTCAAAGTAATGCCTTTTGCTTTCTGGTGCATGATCATGAATTATTTCTGCTGCGCTACTCTGCCATCTTTTGCACACAGAGAGGACTGAGCAGGTTTTCGGAGGTATGAAGCAGTAGGCTTGCATCTGTGCTGAAGCTCCCCGGGGATCCACAGCAACCATGTTGCAAATTCAGACACATGGTGCTAGTCTTCAGATCCATCTGAAATGCCATGCATCTGTAGCGAAGTAGGAAGTTGCACAAATAAAATTTAAGTGCTGACTTCATGTCTATTAAATGCTGCAATTAATTCTCCAGCACTAGATAAAAACCACTCTTTATGTTGCAGTGATGCATTATAAGTTAGTGGTAAAGCCATTGCATTTCCTCCTTCTTTGTTTTAAAACACAATAGCCTAGTCAAACTGAGGTTTAAAACCGAAAACTTGCTTGAGTTATGGGGAATCTTAAAGCTAGATTTGTAAAATGTAGTCTAGAAATCCTGTTGAATGAATACAGTGAAGTAAAGAAAGAATATAAGAAATAATATTTAAATATATAAAGAAGTGACTCACATCATCGCAAGTATCAGCAAATTTAATAATTCTTCACCTTCCATAAGGTTACAAACAGATAATTTTTCATATCATATCCCATCCCTGATCTATAAACAAATCCATAAAACATCCCTTTCAATCCTAGTGTCAGCAAAAACTCCACAAAGGGTTGCCAAAATGCATAATAACACACACACAAAAAACCCAGATTCATATTAAACCTTGAGCAAACCAACCAACTTTAAATTCCTTCCTTTTGCTTCTAATAGTTTTAATTTTTAATTCAATCAAATATTATCATAGGAATTGAATCTTTTCCATTCCTCTTTATCCAATTACATAGATTTTTCAAGACTTTAACAAGTTTCTTTTGTAGATCCAATAAGAAAATATTTATTTGCAATTCTCTTTTAATTTCTAAAAGTTCGGCCCATTTCTTTTGTGTATCTGATAAAGCATCCTTTTCCAAACAATTGCCGTGTCCTATCATCTGTAGTTCCACTATGCTTTCTTGTCATATAAAATTGTTCCCACAATGATCTGTGAGAAATGGGGCAAAGAGTCGCTGCCTAGGGAACAATCATATAAAAGATCGTTAGGCAACCTGCAGCTGCCTAACGACTGGAGAAAGAGGCTCAGAAGGGACTCTCCTTGACTTCTCAGGCTGTAAGGGAAATGTTGTTTGGATTGTCTTACAAGATTTCACTTGCCAAGAAGAGATAAAGTTTGGGTGGCCTTACAGATAGCTTTATTCTTACAGCATTCATTCATTGTTGAAAGTTGCCATTAGATAACTGAGCTATAAAGTACCAGACTGGAGTGGAGGGTAGACTAGAATTTCTCAGTTTGGAGAAGACAGGCAATTAGCATCAAGGGAAGGTTATATCAGAATATCCTACTATCAAACTGTTTCAGAAAGGTTCATTGCCATTGTATTGCATCACCTTTGTAGTGCAAAACACTTCAGATCCCTTCTATGTGCCAAACACTGAAAGGATACTATGGTTGATTGTGTTGAAAGTCAAAAGAGGTCAAGAATGGCAAAGATGAATGCCCTATTTCCTTCTTGCCCACACCAGAGGACAAAAATGGGGCCAATGCTGTTTTAATACCATACCTGGGTTTAAATCCTGTTGGAAAAGGTCAAGGTAATCCACTTACGTTTGAATCTACCATTTCCCCCAAGAAAGGGAGATGAGATAATGGATAAAAATTGTGCAGTATAATGGTGGTTTCTTCAGAAGAGGATGAACCAAGGCTTCATTAAGAGGTGAAGGAATAATTCCCTCACACAAAGAAGAATTCACCACCACTTGAATATATTTGGGCAGCATTAACTAGCCAGGAAAAGCATGAATCTAAACAGCAGGTGGCCAAGCTCACAGTCATGAGGACCCTTTCTTAGACTCAATAGATTAATTTGTTCCCAAATAACAGAGCAAGACTTTGCCATCAGCATCTCCCCAGGACCTGCAGCAAGGTGAGCATCCAACTTGAGCAATATAATCTGACAGATGCTGCTCAAATTCCTTCCATACACTGCTGTAAGAGGTTCTCCATGACCCCTTCATCATCAGACCAGTTGTTTTTTGTTACTAAACCAGGGTTGCAGATGCAATAAGGGCAGAACAGGTGTGTTGCCATCCTTCTAGCCACATTTGCTGAGTGCCAGTGATGATCTAGACCGGTGACCTTTTAACCAGCAGGGATCATTTCCGTGGAGAGAGATATTTCCATGGACTGGAGGGGACATGACTTTACATGCTGCCTGTATCTCGTGGATAGGGCTTCACTTGTTTGCATGGCCCAGTTTCTGGCATGCCATAGATGAGTGCCAGTCCACAGACTGGGGTTGAGGACCCCATATCTAGACATATCTTCTCCTGGTTCATCTCTCTCAGCATATCTGTCAATCACTGAGTGAGGGACTCCATCAGAGGAAAAAAGTTGCAGACAGACACCTCCTTAGTTTTACAGGAGTGTAGGGCGATGTTGGTAAAGTAAGACTCCATGAGACTTGCAATATTTTGTTATTATAAAATAAAGTAGCCAAGGTGGTGCAGTGGTTAGAGTGCAGTACTGCAGGCTATTTCAGATCTGCAGTTCAGCAGATCGAATTTTACCGGCTCAAGGTTGACTCAGCCTTCCATCCTTCCGAGGTGGGTAAAATGAGGATCCAGATTGTTGGGGGCAATAAGCTGATTCTGTAAATCACTTAGAGAGGGCTTTAAAGCACTATGAAGCGGTATATAAGTCTAAGTGCTATTGCTATTGCTAAAGTAGCTTTAACGTTTTGGAGATCCTTTCTTGGTCTGGTATACATAGTGGGGTTGACAGTGGCTGACAATATTGATAAAAGAGCCTTTCCTTTATAAGACAGTATATTTGCCGGGCTCTATGATGTCCATGACCTCATAGTGAAGAAGAAAAGGTAATAGAAATGATTTTGTAACCTCTACACAATAATATAATAAATTTATTTTACATAAATTTAATGTAAAATCTGTTAATACCCAAAAGTTGCCTTTCCTATTCACCACTAAATCCAATATGTGTATAGAGGACAGAACTGGACAAAAAGAGGACAGATACATGCACAAAAGCAATAATGTTAATACATAAACAGTCTACTATTTATCCAAGACTTTAGCCAATAATTGCATGTAACATGTAAACAAACAAACAAGCAAAAAAAAAACCCCCACCCTTTAAATCCCAAATCTCTTCAAATAAGGTTTTGCATGTCTGTTTCTCTCAAGCAAAATGTATCTGCATATAGATTGCACAAAAGGATTTTGATGTGCTATAGAATCCTAAGGAAATTCTCAAGCTCATTTGAGAAAGAAGACCCTTTCACACACATATCTTCTTCTTTCAAAGAAACTGTGCTCCAAAACTTAGTGAATAATACTGTAATTCAGGGTTTCTTTTCTCAGCACAAATTCATAAACATAGATTTTGTACACTGTTATCATCTTCTAAACAAATTTAGCCTGATTTAATACAAAGATAGGATGAGTGAAAAAGATGTCAAATTTAATGCTAGGTTATATAGTATCAGGCACCCAAATTAATAATTGCAGTTATACATAATAAAGAACACACTCATTCTAACTAATATTTTAAAATATACATTTAAATAGTTGAATGAGACTATGATAAGCAGTGACTGTATTTCCACTGACAACAAAATTAGCATAATTTAGCTTTTAATATTAGATTTGTGATCTTCGATTGGTTTAAATATTTATCTTAAATGTGTTTTAGATTTGCATCTAAGTCAATTACTTCATGCATAAAATTCCCTACAGCAAAGTAAGTTCCAAGTAAATTTTTCCATGGCACTTTCCAATGCTTAATTTCTGAAATTCCTTGGATATTCATTTTTCTGCCTCTCACTAATG
>JANHFK010001695.1:446551-458229 GCA_036250565.1 Sibynophis collaris
TTTTTATCGGACTTGTACACTGCCCTGGGTCCCAACAGGGAGAAGGGCGGTATATAAATAAAAATTTATTATTATTAAATTTATTATATTGTGTTAGGCAGCTGATCACTTTAAACTGGGGGTGGAGGGTGGGGAGACCAGTTCCATGAGGTTTTATGCAAATGTGTATGTTCAGAACGCAACATGCGGATGTATGATTCAAGTGTGCTTTACTCTGAACTTACATTCGAGATATACTGCAAGGCATTGGTTTGTTGCCTCCTATTATATGGAAGACAAGGTTTGCAATGTGCATAGCCAGGCATTAACAATTGTCCTCCAGATATTTTTCAGTACAATTTTTACAGGCACTTGCCAATTGTCAAACTTACTGGGGTTAATAAGGGTTGGAGTTCAAAAGCTCTGAAGGGCACCATGTGCTCATTCTTCCAAAATTATTAATAGCGCAGAAGGGAGAACATTTTATGCTTAAAGGTTGGCTATCCGTGCAACTGTGCATTGCAGATGATCAGACACTAATTGCGCAATAATTAAACATGCCATTATTTATGCCACTCTCACACTAATTCTTAGAGTGGTTCCATTAGATTAATTGAAGTTAATAAATGATACATTTTATGACAGCTTTGGGAAATCTGTAACCCTCCAGATGTGGCTGAATTTCAATTCCAAACAGCCTCAGCCAATCATGGGCTATGCCAGGCGTTGTAATTCGATGATATATGGAAAGGCACAGGTTCCTTATCATTGTTTTACAGGAATATTGTCTCCAATAGCTCAACTTATATGTAACTTATATATATATATATATATATCTGAATGATGAAAATGAAGCTCATTATCATCATGGACATACCTCAACATGCATTTAGAATAAATAAAAGGAATAGCAAAATTTTGGAAGTGATCAGTTCCTAACATGAAATGTCAGCAATGAATTAGTCAGCTGGCAAAACATAACTACAAAACATTCAGAAATTAATGATAGGCATCATTTATAGTTCTGTGTGTACTGTAATTAAGTAGCATTGCCTAGTCTGACTGACTGTAGGATTGTGGTCACAACCATGGAGATGGCTAACAGACTTCAGTAACTTAAAACAGGTTGATTTCAGGAGGTAAATTTAGCTAAGACAAGCATAAGCAAAATACAATGAACCCAATGGCCTTAAACATGCAACTGTTTTAAAAATCACGGCTTCTTTTTAAAATCCCCCAACCCTCCTGCAGCTCTTCAAAAAATAATATGACAGGAGAATGAAAGACTGTCCTTTTTCTGAAATGCATCACTGGATTTTAATTTTGGCAGCTAAAAATACTTGATAGTATTGGGGCTATTCTTTCACAGTCAATGAATAGTGGTAATTTGAATACTTTTTAACTTCAGCCATGAGTCAGTGAATTGGAACTCTTTCCAGAGGCTTTAAATGGCTTTTTTTTTTTTTTTTTTGCATTTCCCCATCTTGAAATTGAGGATGACCCTGAGAAAAATGGGAACCGGGTGACAATTTTATCCGTATGATGGATCTATTGTTACCCAAACTTCCACAAGATATAGAACTGTATACCAAATGAGAGGATAATTTATGTAGAACTAAATACACCAGTCGTTTTATTCACACCGAGCCAACACTAATGCCAGTCTATCAGTGCTGGTACCGAAGATCTCATGCAGACTTGCTTCATGCATCTGACTAAATGAGTGCAATTTGATCTTGCTTTACTATATAAGTGCAATGGAATGTGCGGATGACCTTGGGGAATGAGGGAAAGAGATGCTGTCTAGGAAACCATCAGACAAGAGAGGCAGGAGCCCCCAGTGGCTTAAAGGTCAGATAAAGAAATGTAGGGAAGGACCTGCCTTAATGGATCAAGCAGTTAGAAATGGTGCTGGGAAGCTTATACTTTCAGACTTGCAAGATTCTCTTAATGTAGCCTTACAGTAAAGTAGAATTAGTCCATCGAGTTGTGTTTCCTGTCTGGTTTACCTGAGAAGGCTAACAATAAGCCACAGTTGGCTGCGTTCTTACTGCTTGCAATGCCACACCAGATAATGACTCAATATGAAGCCAAACATTAAGAAAGATCCAACCTTCTCAGATCTTTCTGGGGAGCTAATTACAAACCTGTCTTGATCCACTGGGATCAAGAAATGGAACAGGCTCTTACCATTAGCTGTGCACTGTGTAAACCCAAAAAAAAGCACTATAAACTTCAACAGTAAACACACAGAGACATGCTCAGGAACAATAACAGGAAACAGCAAATAGACAAGAGAGAGAGATGAACTATTTGCATGCTGATCACCAACAATATTAACAATGATGGTAAGAAAATATGTGAAGTAAAAATGGCTCTCTTTTTTTAAATAGAGGCACAAATCCTTTCATTAGTCTACATGATTATGAAGTACAACATGAATGAAACTGCCCATTTTAGAGTCATTGCTTAATGTAAAATATTTTGGATAGGCTGATAAACTATCAAAAGACAATATTCACAATACTGGAATATTTCGACTTTATTTATTCCTGCATTGAAATTCCTGATGATTATGTTACAAAAACCATATTTCTAAATCAGTTCACTGAAAATTCTAGATTTTAGTTCATACATTAAGTGTTAACTCAATGATACAAGGAAATTATTTTTTTATTCACAATGTAAGCATTTTGTGAGAATATATCCTTTTCTTTTAGTCTTTGATTCACTGTTGACTTTTGGTGACTATGTGAACAAGTCCCTGGTATATTTTTTTTAAGTGACTTGCCATTGCTTCCTTCCAAGGGCTGTGAGAGAAGGACTGGGTACAGCGGTCTTTGTGCCTAAGACAGAACTAGAACTCACAGTCTCCTGGTTTCTAGCCAGCTTTTACCAAGGAACCAAACTGACTCTCACATATGCTTATAGAGGTAGATAAATTATAAACACATCACATTTTCCATCAAGACATGTGCATTCTCCTTATATTTGTTTTAATACCAAATCATGCTATAGGTTTAAAAACTTTATTTACATCTTTATCTGAAATCGCATGATGCCCTGTGTGATCAATTGCATGCTGGAGTAAAATACACCATTTTAAAGTTACATAAATGCTAGACTACTTTTTATATTTCACACATCAAAATGTTATGTGGCCATAATTTAAAACTGCAAATCTATAATGAAGTGTAAAATGGTAAAGAAATAAAATAAATGTAACACAATGTAGGCTTAAAAAAAAGAAAGCAAAGAGTTAATACTGAATGTGACAAAATGAATATGCTAATAAAACAAGTTGAAATTTGAATTAGAAGATGGATTGCTGAAGGGTAGTTAAAATGAAATAAAATTAGTATTCCTTCTGTAATGGGTTACATCAATGACTGTCGAATATAATCCATCATCATGAGCCAAATAAAGAAGCAAACTTTGCTTCTGGGGAAATGATCAGGTAGGTGCCATTTAAATATTTTCATCAATAGATATACCAAGTAGTTAATTTAAGGAAATATGGTTTTGCTGCCTAGGTTTTCAGACAGATCCTAGTAGACTTAGGGCTTGCTGGCTTGGTTTACATGGTTCAACTCAAATATTACAAATCTGTATGTGAACTACTTGTGTGTATTTATTTATATATATATACATATATATATATATATATCATGTTTTCTCTCGATAAGCTAAGCAGGACAAACCTTCAAAGTAGCTAAAATGAAATTGCAAAAGGATGAGTGACTGCTCTTGCATTAATCTGAGAGGAAATAAAGAAAATTGGATTTTATTAGGGTCCATGGTTAAGCTCCTAGTTTGATGACTTGGAAAGAAATGACTAGGCATATTTTTGAAAATGATTTTCCTCACTTCTGATATTGTATGACGTATGCCATGGCTTTAGTTGATTAAGGCCATGATTCATTTATATATTGTTTTTCATGAATTCATTTTGGCGATGGTGGCTATTACTGGTAAGAATTGCTCAAAAATCTGACTGACACATCATGGAAAGTGAATTTTCTGTACTATGAAAGATATGCAAACACAGTAGAAAAACCAAGAATGAAATAACATGGGACTAAGTAGAAGAGACAGACTGTCACACTGTTATCACTTTGGGGTTAGTATTTAATTTGTCTCTGTTGCATGTTGAATGACAGGAGGCAACATTTTGGCTGATCTGGCATGCTGAGGAGAGCCAGCCTTAGGTGGTTGGATTGGGACTATCTGAGAAATCCAGGAATATAGACTAGATTAGGAACGTTTTAAAAAATCCTAAAAAACATCAATGACAAATATATGTTCATATAAGCCACCAAGAATCATGCTTAGTTCTAAGAGTACAGTATTGTGATTTGTAAATAGAGATCCTTGAGGACAGTATTTTTCAAACAGGGCAACTTTAAGATGTGGGTGGTCTTCAATATTGAAACTAACCTTCCTTAACCTAGAATTCTCCAGGAAATTTCCCACAATTCTGCTGAAACATCAAGTCTGCAATTGTATAAATTAAGCTCATTAACCGACAAGTCAAAGATAATGCTGTTTTTTCTACACAGACTATACTGGAAACAGTCTGTTAAAAGTTGTAGGAGTTTCAGCTTAACCTTTGCAAGAGTTTGTTGTTTGACATGCATCCTATTACATGCATAAAGCATCTGTAACATATCAGATAAACATATGCTAATATAAATTATTTCTTTTTCTACCAAGATATTTTTATTCAGGGTGCTATAGTAACTGAAGATGTATGATGAGGAGTGTATTTAGTCTGCCAGAGCCATTTGGTAGGTTTTTGAGGACTAGGAGCTTTGCTCTTTTCAAAGCTAAAATAATTCCAAAAAATTGGATACCAAAATTATACTGAATCAGGATCGTAAACATCTTTGTGAGAGAAAAGTTTCTGTATGTGGATATCATTCTTCTAGAACAAGAAGAAAGCAAACAACAAAATAAACAAATAAATTGAAGCTTCTGCCACAGTAATAAGATATCCTTAGTAATGGGCAATAAACAGAAATACTACAGTTTCTTTATTTCCAATTAAGTTATTTGGGAAAATAAAAGAAATATTGAATTCTAACAAATAAACAGTTTGTATATAGACACAAGATAGCCTTGCATTAGGTTGAGCAGAACAAGTATTCTAAAAACATACACCTATGTCTAAATTTCTCCCTATTTATTTTAGCAATTCTGGTAAAGATGATTGGGTCAGAGAGCAAGAGCATTCCCTCATATAAACTGTCAACAACCAATTCAAATAGCATATCACTTTTGCTGATTTTTCAGTGTTTGTCCTGAGAGTTGTCAAGCGCTGGGAAAATCAGAAGATTCAGGCAGTTCAAATGAGTATAAAGATTTATTGCAAGCTTAAGCTGTCTACAAGAATCTTCCCTCAACTGGCCATTAAGGGAAATGAGCGGGAGATAAGAGAGGCATTAAAGGTGTGCTGGACTTAGATCTTTTGTGGGCCTGTATGGTCTTGTGACTTATGACGTGTTTGACCCCTCCCTCAGGTTCAGCCTGGACAGCTCCTACAAGAGTCACCTGATTCAGTAACTAGCATCATAATCTAGCTATGCCCTTGTTAGTCCTTACCATGGAGAGTTGACTCTATAAAAGAGAGAGGTGGTCATTTGAAAGGAAATGACCCCCCACCACTAATTTATCTTTTAAAATGGAGGATCATCTTAGATTTGCTGATAATACAATAATGGAGATTATATTTTTCTGCCTAATCTTTCTATCCATATAACAGATGAACTCCTTAATTTTGACATCTCCAAAACTAAATCAGGTTGAATCTGGCTAGTACCGGTACTTACTGTATATGGAAATGTCCAGGATACACCAGGGCTATAAGGTGTGTGTGTGTGGGGGAGGGGGTGTAACATATATTTTTTCAAAGTCCTTTTTTGAGAGAGAAGGACAGATCAGAAATGTGAAAAATAAAATAAAATAATAAAACATAATATAAAATGGCAATGATAAACCACTAAATACTCTTGCCAAAAGTAACATCGAATAACATTCAATCCTTTATTGCACAGATGGAGGGAACTGTATTTAACATAGCATCGTCTTTACTACTTTCTTCATTTTTTAAAAAATCCAGGATACATATAAAGGAAAAATAGATGATAGTGAATCAATAGCTGAATTAAGGGATACAATGGAAGCAAACTATTATGAAAGAAAGGCAATTACTCTTAGCAGATCAGCTGCGGTGCTTGTATGAGAGACAGGGAAGACAGAATAATTTTTCTGGAAAGGAAAAGGAAAGAAAACACTGTTTGGGGCCTGAATAGCAACATTTGAGGTCATATGCACAATATTATTGCGCAATATACCACTAATCTACAGGTATATTAAGGCAGAGATAGAGAATAGTGATCAAAGAAGAAAACAAAGCAAAACTATATGAACAGTTTGGCCTGGAGAAGTGCATTCCACCTGGATTAAATGAAGACAATATATCATATTTGATAATCACATTGTTAATTTGATACTCATTTGAAACAACGTCAAGAGAGCAACTTCACAATTTGAGTTGACTACACACACAAATTCACACACATATACACACATGCTAGAAAGGCAGGATAACAATCTAATAACAACAAACTTTTGCAGATCTTGATCCTTAAAGTAGGAGCAGACATCAACGCCTATGCTTCCTAGGCAAAACTAAATATCTTATTGTGGTGAGAAATTAACACTGACATGGAAAATCACTTCTCAGAACAAGAAAATAGGCAGTAATGTGCAAGAACTAGGGCTGTTGTAGTTGCTGTGGCTACTAGCTCCTTCCACTCTCCCCAAAACCCTTCCCAAAGAAGCAGTAAACTCAGTAAAGTTTAAAGCAGTAAAGATTAGAGCTGCCAGAAGTTCTAGCAGGACCATTTCTCCTAATATTGAGCAGTGATTTGGGCCAAACAATTGGCTTTTGTTTTGCTTCTTTCGTGCCAGATGCTGCTCTTCTACCCAGCAAAAGTCTCCGTATCTGCTGCCACAGCCATAAAAGATCTTGGCTTGGTTTGTAAACTGGCAAAATTAGTTTAATTAAAGCTTTGGCCATTCCCTTGAAAAACGGCAATTTTATTTTATAATAGACATTCCACTAAAAATACAGGAGCTGCAATAAAATGATACCTGGAAAATATGGGAATGCAACATATTTCTTTCTGTTTCTCCTCAGGTAATTTCAGAGTAATTCTAAACATTAGACCAGGGGTGTCAAACTCACATGATGTATCATGACTTTTTTACCCTTCAGTAAACCGGGCGTGGGCGTGGCCAGTACATGATACATCTGGTCCGCGGGCTGCGAGTTTGACAGCCCTGCTCTAGACCACCAAAAAGGCAGGCAAAAGAGACTAACATTAGAATTTTGATTCAATAATGAAATAAAACAGGGGTGTCCAACCTGAGATCCATTAACAGCTTTGACGTATTGTCCCAGTGCCCATATGAAAGTACAGTTATTTCTCATTCAGCAATTGCCTTGTTTAGCTACTATTCACAGTTACGATGGTGATGAAAAAGTAACTTTATAACCATTCCTCGCATTTACAACTTTTGCAAGTCTGCAGAGCAAATGAATCATTTAAATTAGATTGTAAGCATGGTGGCAGTTTCACTTGATTGCTTCATTTAATGACTATGTTGTCAGTCCCAATTGTGGTTGCTAAATGAGAACTACCTGTATCACATTTAATAGGAGAAAATGAGGCAGTTATTTCCCACATATTTACTAAACCACCCTGCATCCTTTGAAAAAAAAAAGATGTTATGTAGTGTGATGTGATCAAAACAAAGATTAAATGTTAGGCTGATCATTTTATTTTTTTACCCTAATGCTGGGTGGTCCCATGATCATCTAAGAAGAGTATATATCATAAATAGAAGAATAATTGCAGGGACAAACAAATTTCAAAAATAAGTCAATACCGAAACAAATAAACAAAATGTTGGTGGGCGAAACAGCAGCAGGAGGGGCAGTGTCTTCCAACTTTCTGCTGGCTTCCCCATTGACTTTGCTTGTGGAAAGCTGGCAGGAAATGTCAGATATCATATGATTATAGGGAGACTGCAGTGGCCACAACTTTGCAAATAAAACTGATCCAAATATCATGGAAATTTCAATTCTATAAGATTAATGAGTTCTGGATTGTTTATGCATTATTTAAGGTATCAGATTTTAGGTACCTTGATTCAAAAATTGTTGCAGTGTTGGGCTAATTTGAGGATACAAATAGAGTAGCACATAAACACAATGAGAGTTTTAGATATTACTTTAAATTAACTTACCGTTATATGTTGACTTTCCACATGCACATATCTGAGTGCGGTCTATGTGTAGCCTTCTCCTCCCAATAAACAAAAGATTGTGTATGCCAAGATGAGAAGCCTTCTAGGACCAAAGCTTCCAAGACCATCTTCATGAACCAAAAGGCAATATGATATTTCTATAGGTGTGGGATTTTGGAACATGAGACTTTCCCCTGTTCTCTGGTACATCAGAAATGCTCATTGAGTAGCCAAGCATCTTCAAGTAATATCCACTTTTATCAATGCAGTGAAATTAATTGAACTTTCTGATTATACATTGCTATTGCAGGAGCGGTGGATGTAATTACTTTCACCCCACTTTAGTGACATGGGATGATGGTGGTAGTATGATTCCCTCATTTTGGAAATTTTGCAGCCAAAATTAGGAGTTGGAAAAAGGTTGATCTGTCTTTTGTACTTGGATACACAATGACTATCTTGAAACACAACTTATCTAACTCTTTTTAGTCCAACCTTTTACACTGTTGAGAGCCCTTCAATGTCCTTGTTGCCAGTGGCTGAAATCCAAAGCTCTTGTAAGTAAGGGCCATTGATTTTAGTGATACCTACACATGATTAAGTAGTTTATGAGTAGAATCAATGCCACTGCCATTCCAGAAGTCACCTTTGTTTACAACTGATCCATCTCGCTGAATCAGCCATATTGGTTAGAGACCTTTGACTGAACAAATAAGATTTTGGGACTATAGACTTGGTCCATGCTGAATTATGGGGGGATGGGGGATTTCATTTCTATTTAGAGATGTTACATTTTCCATACATTTGTAAAAGATATTTTCACTACTCAATCATGAAGTCTTATATATTAACATGGTTGGTTATGAAATTTTGTCACAGAATATCAGATTATCCCATAAATTTTGTTATAGGTACAATAGTAAGAATTCAATTATAAATGTCCCAATATATATAAATGTAGTAAAATAAAATGTAGTTCTTATACTGTTTAAAAAAACAACAATGCTTTGATTTCCTATTATCTTTTACATATATATTCTCTTGGGGATACGAACAACATGCTCATAAGATGTTTTAAGTTCAAAATATTAAAAAGTCCTTCTGTGCAAGTAAGGTGATTATTTCTTTATTTATAATCTATTCACTTAAGGCATAAAAGGACTATTGCCCATGCCAGTGCATTTCCAATCCTGTGATATAATTGGTAGCAGGATGAGGACAAGGCTACAAGCCTCTACAAATTTATGCAGGTCAGGAAAACATGGAATCTTTTTTCCTCCTCTTTTAAAAATGACAGAGCCTCTTGGAGATCGAAACTTATCTAACTTTTATGAATACTGCTTGCACTCAGTATAGGCATGGTGACTATCTGATAAAAATGACGCCCTATTTCATACTTTACACATACTTCCAGAGAGATAAAGGGTTCCCATATATCAATATTCTGTCTTAAACATTTTCATGATTATTTGAAAGAAAACTGGTTATATTTCAACTTATATTTTTTCTGGGTCTTTGAGAGTAAAATGAAAGCAAAATATTGAGAAAAGAGAGGAGAGAGGGAATTTCTCTCCTCCCCCTCCCTTTCTTTTCTGAACCTTTACATCTTTAAAATCCCACACTGTGATACCATTGGTATTCTCTGTGCGGAAAGGATTGGGGATCTGGGTACCCTTTAAGATATGCATATACATGAATGCACTATTCTTGAAGCCCATGCACTTGGTTAAAAGTTGAGTACACACAAAGTTAAGATTCAAGAATTGTAAGACTAAATTTAGTCAGCAAAAAACTCTGTACTCGACAGGAGTCCTATACAAGCTCACCGCCTCAGCTTAACCACAGTAGCAAGAATCAAAAGGCACCACTCTGATCCAGACTGAGCAGAACTGAAAAAAAGCTGCCACTCAATCCTTGTTGTGGCAATGCCCAGCAATTCATGTTGCTGCAGTTAAACTAAACACAAACAGCAGGCAGAGACGCCCAGCTTGGCAGTGGTAGCTGACCGGACCAAGTCCCCAGAGCCTCCTGCACCCCCCCCAAAAAAGGCTCAACTCATTTCCCTCTTCCCTCCCGAAAAAAAGTTTAATTAATTTGAGTTTTTAGACCACCCAAGGTCGATGATTACTCAACTTTGCAAAATGTCAATTTTAAAATTAATAGTAATTAAAGTGCAAGTAAGTTCAGAATACATCTAGAGAAGAAAGAAGAAAGAGATGGGCTGTTCAAATGCTTTTTATATAATGGTGATCCCTGGATTACTTTTAGAAGACACACAGACCTTCCATGAAGACTAGAGTCAGGACAATTCTCAAAGCATAAGTGAAAGTCCACTCACTTCCTTTTGATACATCACCTAGCTTAAATACAAAAGGCTGCCCCCAAACACTAACTTTTCCCCTTTTAGTTTGAATGTTGTTGAATCTTCTTCTTACACAAAATGCAGTGATGTGAAGCAGATACTGTATGTGGGAAAATATTACTTTCCATTTTAGAATAGAATAGAATAGAATAGAATAGAATAGAATAGAATAGAATAGAATAGAATAGAATAGAATAGAATAGAATTCTTTATTGGCCAAGTGTGATCGGACACACAAGGAATTTGTCTTTGGTGCATAGGCTCTCAGTGTACATAATTCGTCAAGACTAATAAGGTACAACACTTGATGATTCTACTGTAATCTGTATCCATAATAAAAATCCTGCTCTAATTCAAGGAAAAGAGCTAGATTAAAAAAAAAAACTCGTTAGGGAATTCATTTCCCCCACCTCCCAAAAAAACCATACATAATTTTTTCGCCCATTCTTCTTAAAATCGGGCTGTTGGGATCTCTCCCCTCGAGATCCCAATACCCCAATACCAGATCGAGATGTTAGTCGATCTCCCCCGACTAATTTGCCTTAAAAATGACAATCCTATTTTCGCAAAGTCTGTGAGCAATATTTCCAGGACTAAATCCTCTTTCAATAGATAGGAGTGGTAAAATGGCAAAATCGGTTCCCGGTGGCTTCGATGCGATAGTTAAACAGATGGCGGGATCTTTTCCTTTGGGGAATGAAGGAAGCTTAAAAATGCCTTTAGTTGAATGATGCCTGGTACCTTTAAGGAGCAATTCTGAAATCTCCCCAGGGCTTTATTTCCCCTCAGAAGCTTGTTTGTTTGTTATTACTTGTTTGTTTGTTGTTTGTAGTAATAATTGGAAGAGGTCAGGTTGTTTCTTGCTCCTTTCTAGAAAAGATAGATTGGGTTTTTGTAACAAGTCAGTTAAGAAAATAGAGAAGAAATTTAAAATAATAATTTTTCTTTCTCTTTCTTTCTTTCTTTCTCTTTCTTTCTTTCTTTCTTTCTTTCTTTCTTTCTTTCTTTCTTTCTTTCTTTCTTT
>JANHFK010001695.1:458329-468371 GCA_036250565.1 Sibynophis collaris
ATGGGCACGCGTGTGTGTGACCCCCCTGCACTCCCCCCGCTTTTGGCACATGACAGCAAAAAGGTTAGCCATCACTGGTCTAGGGTATGGAATCAATAAACCCACCCATCCCTTTCTAATATAAACGTTGAGAAAAAGTGCTTTATAAAAGCACTTAGCTTGGGCATTACGTGTCATGATCCTTAATAAAATGTTTGTGCTAAACTTCAGTTTGTTTGACTCAACCTACCATTTTCTTTTGAAAACTACGTGAATTAATCTAATGACGGTTCTCTGTTTTTTTTCCTTTGACCATGGTTAGGATGACTGATTTTCTTGTTATATTCAGAAATGAGTCTCCAAGGAAGTTCATTTCTGTATCAAACATTCCTATACACATTTTCAATGTGGTTAGGAAATACACGTTTCTAAGGATCTCAGAAGGATCTTTTCCAATTGGGGATGAAAGAGATTGAATTTTCAACCTTCTGAATATTGGGTAGCTGCTCTATGGGTTAATTACAATTCTTTCTCCTTTGGCTGATTTTCCAGTTGCTAATCATGAATGTACAGTTTATCTGTGAGATACATAGCTATTACTATTGCTATTAGAGTTCCTTGGAAAATGTCTGGAACTAAAACAATTATTTCTCCAAAACCAGTGATAGAATTGACCTGTAAAAATTATCTTGAAAATTAAATCTTAAATGTGATAACCCCAAGAGGAAAATATGAGAATATAGCTGTTATCATGAGTGCTATTTTAAACCACAAATATGAGACATCAATTAAAGCAGGTTTTTTTTTTTATTTTGCAAAAGATCTAGAATGGAAACCTTTTATCACAGCTTTAAAGAAATATTTACATTTATTCCCCCCATTTTCAAAAATAATTCTGTTAAAGTTTGCAGTTACAAAGATTTTTTAAAAACTCATACAAATTTTAAAAAAGTAAAAAAAGAAAGTGCAGAAAATAAAATAAAAATAGAGAAGGAAAAAATAAGAATATAGTGAAGAAAAAAACCATAAATTTACTTCCCCATCGTCACAACTATAAACAATTTCAGTAACTAATCACCTTTTCTGAAGATACAACAAAATATATCTTCTTCTCATATCTCATCTCTTTACCTAGAAACAAATTCTTAAACCTCATCCTTCACAGTCAACAAAACTCCATTAAGCGTTAACACAAAATAGCATATATGTTAACCTTGATTGAAATAAACCAAGTTTATATTTCTTTCTTTTGACTTTAACAATCTTGATCTTTAATCCCTTTAAATAATATCCCAAAACTTTATTTCTATTCTTTTTCTCTGTCTTTTCTCATCCCTTAAAACTTTAACAAGTCCCTTTGCTAAATCCCAAATAAGAAAATTATCTAAGTCACTCTTCCAGTTTGTTGATTGAATATCCCTATTCAGACATCAGCTGCTTTCATTTGTATAGCCAGTGTAACATTTTCCCCCATATCATTTTTATAATATGGCATAAAGTAAAGATAAAGTTTCCTCTCTCACATATGTGCTAGTCATTCCCAACTCTAGGGGGTGGTGCTTACCTTCGTTTCAAAGCCAAAGAGCCAGCTCTGTCAGAAGACATCTCCGTGGTCATGTGGCCAGCATGACTAAACACCAAAGGCGCATGGAATGCTGTTACCTACCCACCAAAGGTGGTCCCTATTTTTCTACTTTCATTTTTTACGTGCTTTCAAACTGCTAGGTTGGCAGAAGCTGGGACAAGTAAACCGCTGAACTGCTGACCTTTTGATTGACAAGCTCAGCGTCTTAGCCACTGAGATACCGTGTCCCTTTGCGGGACCATTTCTAAGAATATCTATCCATCCCACAAGTCACATCATGTGGGCATGCTCCAGATCCCCTCCCTGAAATCTATGGGACCTCAGAAATATGCCTTTTATATTGCTGCCACTATCTTGTGGAACACCTTCCCAGCAGCTATTCGACAAGCCCACACCCTTCTAACTATTCAGAAGGCCATTAAGACCAGGATTTTTATTCAGGCATTGGGATTGTATAGGTAGAAGATATGGAAGGGGGAGTAGCTCAGCTTGGCAACCCAGGAGGAGTGATACAGCACAGGATTATAGCAATTTATATCAAAATAAACAATTTAAACATCAGCTAAAATACTAAGCCCTAAACCTCTCAAATGATTATTCAAATCCAATAGTCTCACATTTGTTCCAGTTTCTAAAATAATCACTCTATTCATTAATTTCACCAAATTTATTACAAATACCATTTTGTTGTTGTTAAAAATATAAGATTTACAAAAGAATCCGTGAATACCATCATCCAGCACTATAATAGAATGGAGTCCCAAAATTGTTATACTTAAGGTAACGTCATAACTTCCTCTAATCTCAGATTTGCAATGTGTTCTCCATCTTCTAATGACATGGACAGCCGGCCACACGAATCATTTTTAATAGCTCTTGAAAAGCAACTAACCAACCCAAATTAAGAAGCGGTAAGGTTTTCACTGATGGAATACTCATACTTACCTTCTTCCAAATCTTAAACATTGATGCCAAGCACAATTCAAGAGTTTATATAGTGTGCAATGAGCAAAGGGAATTCATTTTTCTCTGAAAACCTCTTGACCTTTCTTACTGCTTCAGGGAGCAGTTGGGACCAATGGATTGTAAAGGTCAGTAAAATAGGCTATTATGTATTTTTATTGCTTTCCAGAGCAACAGGGGAAATAATAAGGGTAAGGCTTTAAGATGAAAAGTGTAAGGTACAATGACATATAATTGCTCGGCAAGATCACAGGATACAGACTTTCTGCTTTTGATGAGCAATGTTTAAGTGAAGGAGCAAGACATATTTGAGTTTGAAAATGTAATTCGAATCCCTTGGGGAAGATATTATTGCTCCACACCCAAAGGCAAATTGCAAACAATGAAAGCAACTATTGTTCATCATAAACCAATTGATATTTCATTTTGACCAAAGCTGCAATGTTATGCATATTTTACATGAGTGAACCTCCCCTTGAAATACTTGGTACTTCAAAGGCATATTTGAAGCCATGTCATCTCAAGTAAAACATTTTCTTTTGAGCAAAATATGGTTGCCATGGCTCTCCAGAATTTCCAAGAAAAGCCAGAAGTTGAACGGTGATATTTGTCCAGGACAAACTGAGGTACCAGGGAATTTAGGAATCGTCTTCTGAAAAGATCATTTGAGGAATGATGAAAAAAGAAATGCCACCATCCAAATCAGGTTTGCCTGTAAAACAAAAAGAACAATAATTGGAGCAGAACAAGCATCAGCAAGAAGACAAAATAATAATACATTTTTACAAAGTTTCAGCATTTAAGGACCCTCAATCCCCATTTCCCAAAAAAAAAAAAAAACAGTGAGAAATTGTTTTCCTTATCCCTTTGAGCATATCCTTCCCTGGAGATTCCACATAACTTTCTGGCACAGTAGACCAGGCTTGGCCTGAAGAACAAATTCAGAGGAACAGTTCATAAAGTACAATCAGTGGTGGGATTCAATTTTTTTTATTACTGGCTATGTGGGTGTGGCTTGGTGGGTGTGACATGGCTTGGTGGGCATGGCTTGGTGGACATGGCAGGGGAAGGATACTATAAAATCTCCATTCCCACTCCAAGGGAAGGTTATTGCAAAATCCCCATTTCTTCCAGATCATCTGGGACTCAGGAGGCAGAAAATAGAAGGGGGCTGGGGCAGTCAGAGGTAGTATTTACCTGTTCTCCAAACTACTTAAAATTTCTGCTACTGGTTCTCCAGAACTGATCAGAACCTGCTGAATACCACCTCCGGATACAGTCCATGTTGGACTCCTGGGGTTACAAAGGAGTTTCAACACTCTGGAAAGTCCTATCTGTTCCTGCTCCTTCCAGACATTGAGGATGTCAGATAGCAAATGAGGAAGGCATATAGTTCTGTGATAGACAAGATGATTTGCATGCATAGGCCACTCCCACTTCAATCTCTGGCTTCTCTAGTACAGCTGGAAAAACTCCTCTGTGAAACCCTGCTAGAAAAAGGAACCTGATAGAATCATAGATGCATCTAGGCTTGGGCATCTCCCTGAATCAATTGTCCCAATCCCACCATTGCTCTGGCTTGATTTTCACTGGTATAAAAGCAGGAGTAAGCTTTGCATGGTGGCTTTCTTAGGATGAAGCAACTATATTTTACTTCTGGAAGATGTTGAAGGCTATCATTGCTGTAAATTCTATTCTAGATGCCCTATGTTATTTTCTTCTCTTCGTATTACTAGCATCTTTATATCATTTTCTGTTTGGGGGCTTTCATTTACATGCCACCAGGGACATCTTTTTTATTGGCTCTACCTCCAGATTTATAGCCCGCACAGGAGGTTCCTGTGCTAGCAAATAAGTGCATAGGATCTGGGTTTGCAAGTGTAATGTCAAATGCAAGAATGTCATTGCTGTGTTTGTTATTGGGTTATTAGCCTGCTGAAAGGAAAGAATGAGCAGTGGCACATTTATTAAGAACTGAAATGTTAATCAAGTCTCTCCCCCCCCCCCGTGTGTGTGTGTCTGTCTGTCTGTCTGTCTCTCTCCTCTGTGTGTTGGCAGTGATAGCATATAGTTGAGCTAGAACTTGGAAGTATTATGTTATGTAATATGCATTTATTTTGACAAGTGTCCTCTTTTAATTAATCTGGAAATCCTTTGAGCCCTAAAAGTACATTTTCTATGACCACTGATCATTGTAGTTTAGCCTTTTAAATGTGAAAATGACCAAGTTCTTTTTGCAGCGAGAACAGCTCCAGCTCCTGTCCAATACTTTTTCTTCCATAGGCTTAATTAATATGCTGCTCATGCATGTTAATTTGGCATTTCATACAGCATCTTGATAAACTGTCACTATTTTTTTTTTTTTTGGAACGGCTACAACCTAATTTGTTACAGTCATCAATTTTTTGATATTGATGACCGTGCAGGATACTTACCATAAGATTCCAAATGATACAGCATATTTCCTTAGAGGCCTGGTGACAGATTTTGAAGTTTACCAATTAGATAAAATTCCAAACCCTGGATTTTTTTTTCCCTCCTTCGGTGCTTTCCTTTTCTTCATTTTGAGAGGGGAAAAGAAAATATTTTCAAGTAAGAAGCTTTGGCTTTGGGCCAAAGCAACTCTCTCTCTTTCCCTTTGAACCTATGAGAGAGAAAGAAAAGGCATCATTTATTATATGAGCCCCCCTCCCCCCATTTCTCTTTTTCCCCTTGTACAAAAGCATCTGCATTATTTAAATATTTATTAAAAATCAATACTGCATGGGAGTGAATCGTATACATTTTAAATGCTGACCTCAGCTGTAAATGTTACTTGCAGGCAGGGTCATCAAAGTGCCCTGAAACCCCATGCTCAACCACTTTATTACAAGGCTGTGCTGGGGTGGTAGATTAAGCAAATTAGTATTAAATATTGATTCATGAAAAAAATCTGCACACGTTGCTAGTCTTGGAGACACACGCATGATAATAAAGAAACATTATTTATACCAGATTGAACAATAGGCTGCCAACAATTGGTTGCTTCATCAAATCGGTACATCAGCAACCACAACCCCTTTGTAAGAAAAATAAGCAGCAGCATGATCCCCCTGCACCGGCTTTCTCTAAATTGCCCTTTAATTACTTTTTTTTTTACAGTCAACAAATCTGATAGATTTAGCATACTTCCCATTCTGAAGGTCAACAAACTCATCACAGTCAACAACGAAGGCTGCTGAATTTGCATGAACATCAAGGCCAAGAGTTGAACCTTATAATCAAATGCTCCACTGTGCAGGCCAGAGACCTGCCATCCCAACTACAGCCAAAGCCATACATTTTCAGTGGTGGGTGACTGAAGCTTGGGGTTAATATTCCCACAGGAATCAATTCAATTTAAAAGTATCTATTGTTAGCAGTCAGGCTCTCTACTACGCTTAGCAGGGTTCTCCACCTTTCTTGCTAATGCACAGAAACTATTGGGAGTCCTTCAAAAAGCTAACTTGAAATGCCAGAAGAGGGCTGCTGGAGAAAATAGTCAGAGCAAGCAATGAAGCCACAGCCGCCATCAAAGCAAATCAAAGGAGAGCCAGTTTGATCTAGTGCTCAAGGTACCAGGCTAGAAAGCAGGAGACGGTGAGTTCTAGTACCACCTTAGTCATGAAAGCCAACTGGGCGATCTTTGGCCAGTCACTCTATCTCAGCCCAACTCACCTCACAAGGTTGTTATTGTGGTAAAAATAGGAAGAGGAAAATGTGTTGGATATGTTTGCCTCCTTGAGTTATTTGTAAAAATAATAAAGGAGGAATACAAATAAATAAATAGAAATAAACAAATAAAACACCTTTCTAATATGAACACAGTCTTACTCCATGATTTAAATATTACATTGCAGAACTATTTTTACTCTTATGCAAAATACGTTTGATACAGCGCTGGGTTCCTACCAGTTCACACCAGATTTTTTAAACCAGTAGTAGCGGCGGTGGGAGGCTCTGCCCACCCACCCAGATGTCATCACGTATTCTCTGCACATGTGCAGAAGTGCTGTGCGCGTTCCCATTGCGAAACAATAGCGAAGGTAATTGGAACCCACCCCTGGTTTGATAGGATTAAACACCATTGGCAAACACATACCCCAGTCTCTGATGTTCAGCACTGTAGTATATAACCTTGAACACGCATTTTAATGGAAAAATATGGAAAAAGGATATATATATAAAATATGTTATGAGATTTTATTCCTGATGCATTTCCACCATGTTCTAGTTAGTTGCCTATTTCTATCCTTGTAGAGAAAAACAGTGAAATGTTTGGGTCAAATGCTCAGTCCTGCCAACGTTCAATCTAACTCATCATTTTATGTTACACACAATCAAGCCAAATATCAGTCTTTGCATTTCAGTAGCTATTATTCATACCATTGCTGTAATATAAATATATCCTAATTAAAAATACACAACAAGCTGAATCTTCTAAATAAGGAAGAAATAGTAGAATAATGGAATACCATTCAGATAACCAAATGAAACACAATGAAATGACCACATGGATATGTGCTATAGAAAAACAATCAAAAGCTGAATGAATGGAATTGTAGAAGCAACAGAAATTCTAAAAGAACAAACTAGAAAATGGAGAATGGGAATACACCAGGGAAAAATAAGCTTCATGGATTTAGGCTCAAATGTCTTTCCATTTCACATTCTCATCTTGCAAATCTTTTTAATCCAATGCTGCAGAAAGGATTAATCAGTAACTCACCATAAAATGAATATTTCTGGTCATGCGATTGAAAATAAAGCAAAATAAATACCACCAAACAATTTTTGCCCAATCACTTGTCTATTTACAACCTTCAATTGTTAGTAAGAATCACTGACAGTAACATAAAAAAACATCTTATTTCAAATTCATTCTATAGAGCAAGAAGATAATCTCAAAATTCTAGAGTTACAAAGACCAACTTTTGATTTAAAAAATACTGGTAAAAATATCTAAATGCATAAAACAAGCATTTACATGATTTGGATTGAGAATACAAATCAGAGATTTCACTACCAAAATGTTAGATTTAAAATATTTAGACATTCTTGAAATTACGGAGAAAATTGTATTTTTTTTTTTATCATTCAATGAAGAAACTGGAAAATAAGATTGATGACAAATACAGAAGAAGTTAGAAAAGTCAAAAATAGACAACTGTTTTGACGAAAACATTTTAGAGTATCACCATTGCCTTTCAATATACAGATTCCATAGATGATAATTTTGAATGTGACATTATCAGGCTATGATAAAAAGAAAACCAGGGCTAAGTATTTAAAACAAGTCAGATTTTTTTTTAAAATTGAAGCTGAATGGTGACAACACAATCAAAGCCATTTATGCAGGGTGACTGCAATACGTTCAGAGCAGGCATTGTTGTGAACTACCATAGATGTTTTAAACTGCAAGACTCCAAAAACCAACATTGTTCATTTGTACTTAGCAAGACAAATTGGCATCATGGTTTAGTTCAAGCAAAGTAAACAATAGAAAATGAAATCAGAGGTCTAAACAATTATATTTTGTAAGCTGCCTTGAGTTGCCATGGGTGAATAGGTGGCAATATAAATCTAATTCATCATCATCATCATCATCATCATCCTCCATACAAATAGTATGGATTTCATGTATTGGTTTTGGTATTATGATGATGTTGAAAAGCTGCTTCAGCATAATCACATACATATTTATGGGATTTCTGAATTCAGATCCAGAACACAACTTTCTGGAGATCATAGTAACTGAATAAAAGCAAGTTGTATTTATAGATGTATTAATATCAAATTATATAGATTATCTCAAAAGAAACTGGAAAACGTAATAAAACAACTAAAATAGTGGAGCATTAGAAACTATAGCAATGGAATTGTCATAACAGCTGACAAAACTGGTATTATTTGTCTTTACAATATTTATTCACAAAGAAATAGTTTTGCTTAGAACAATATAAATATTATGGCAGCATTTGGACAATTCTTGACACTAGTTACCAGCATTTGCAGTATATACAGTATACTGTACATAAGAAAAGACTATATAACAACTGCAACAATAGTAATATTATTAGATAGCACAGAACAATATTTTAAAGATACAGCCCCATTGAATTTTTGCCTTTATTTCATACCCTATTCTGGCAGGCAGAAGTAAAGTAAAAGTGCAAAAATATATTTAATACATAACTTTTTTAACAGGTCTCCCATGTGTCATCTTAAAATATGAAAATGTGGTGATTTTCAAAGACAAAGCAACTTGGACTGTGCCCAGTTGGAATATATAACTGGGGTAGGGTTAGATCCTGGCTTCTTTCCCGCAACACTTCTTTCCATAAAAAGGGGGAGGTCCATCAGGAGCTACCCAGTGTAGGATGTGGGTCATTCACTGGTTTTCACTATCTCATTCAACCACTTTGGTAGTAAAAGATGTTCAGTCCCTTTTATGTACACTGAGAGCATATGCACCAAAGATAAATTCCTTGTGTGTCCAATCACACTTGGCCAGTAAAGAATTCTATTCTATTCTATTCTATTCTATTCTATTCTATTCTATTCTATTCTATTCTATTCTATTCTATTCTATTCTATTTCATTCCATTCCATTCCATTCCATTCCATCCAACCTATGTGCATGTGTGTGTGTGTGTGTGTGTGTGCGCGCGTGCGTGTGTGCGCGCGTGCGTGTGTGTATACAATCCACCCAAAGATGGAAATATATAAGTAACATTGGAGGCATATTGGAGGAAATGAACTGTATTAAATGTAATTTACTGGCAAAATAATTCTTTTTATAAATTAATGAAACATGTTCTATTCTTTTTTCCCCCTATTTTTGACATCATATCAATAAAGACATTTGGCCAAGAATGACATTCCCTAATCTCTACTGGAGATTAATAGATTGTGGAAATGCAATTAAACCCACTGTTTCATCCAACATTCTTAATCCAGAGGAAGCAGGCTACATCTGTTCCTTTTTCCAGGCTACAACTCCTAATATAAAGCACATCTTTCAATAGATTGCTGAGGGCAGATGGATTCAGGGTAGTGAGGAATTTTCTCTAATTCACTTGTAAACCTCTCTTGTTAAGGTCAATCCAGTCTGAAATTTAACTTTTTCTTTCTTCCAATGAAGCACAGACTCGTTTTGCTTTTATGATTGTTTAAAGCTCCCAGCAAGAGCACCAAAGGCACCAGAGTGGTTACAGAAGGGCAGTGAGTCAATGAACACCATGCTCCTCTTTTGTGAGCCTGCTTCAGTAATAGGTGGATGGCTCAGCCATTGGACACATTAGATTTCTCCCTGAACTGGCAGGTGGGTGGCAGAAACTCCACTGGGATGAAACCAGGGGTGAAATCCAACAGGTTCTGACAGGTTCTGGAGAACCGGTAGCGGAATTTTTGAGGAGTTTGGAGAACCGGTAGCGGAAATTTTGAGTAGTTCAGTGAACCATCAAATACCACCTCTGGCTGGCCCCAGAGTGGGGT